>VXBL01006547.1:142110-160169 GCA_013400195.1 Aramus guarauna | reverse complement strand
GGGAGGAGGAGCTGGCAACCCTGAACTTTGAATAATTTTGTTGGATTCCTTGTTCAATCCATGGTTACAGAATATAAGAACATAGCTAGGAATATCTTTTCAGAAGTTTCAGTGGGCACATTTCATTTTTAACTGCTAGAGATCACTTAAATTTATCTGGACATCACCATCTAATCTGGCTTAATGCCTCTGCTCTGCAGCTCGTATTTCAAGACAACATTTGGAATAGTCTTCAGTATTCTGCAAGAATAGGTTCATCTTAAAGCTTGTGACACCTCTAGGTATTTTTTAGTAATGACTCAATCATCCAAGTACAAGTAGGTTCCATTAGCAATTGGTGACACAGTGGAGAAGTCAAATGAGCAATAAGGGACTAGTACTATTAATAACAACTGAATCCATATTCAGCTTCAGAATAACAACATATGAAAACAACTATTAAAAGTGCTCAGCTAACACCTGAGAAACAGCCTATCATTCTGGATGATGCTTCAGAGGTATTGCTCCATACGTTTGTATCATGCTGCCAATATATTACCGTAAGCCTTTCTTGGCAGACCTTCCAAAGAGTATAGCATGTACATGACCAGACAGACAAATATCTCATAAACCTTATCAAGCAAAGCCACAAGAACACTCCCTTTCAGATGGAGTTTTATCACAAAACAAGATTTAAAAAGTCCTGTGAATATTTTGCCTTCAGCTGTTGCTCATTTTTTTTTCTTATAGTGTTATATACCAACCAGCTAAACCAATAAGTTGCCCTTGCTTCCATACCTGGACCAGCTACAGACAGTCCTGCAAGCACTCTAAAAAATAGGCTTTGTCCCCCATCAGAACAAGGTAGAGAATCAACTGTAATGACACTTCTACAGCTGTAACACATTTGCCCCAAATGCACTAGCAGAAACTTCTTTTGCTTGAGTCACAGGACAAGTCACACTAATTGCCAGGACAAGGTGCAAGCTCGATAGGAAAATGACCTGGGCTGCCACCTAACAGGCTGAACCCAGTCACTACGGCATAGCGAACAAGAAGGCTGGCCAGCAGAGATTAGATGCCAGGCTACAAAGACTGCAAAACACAGGGAAGACAGGCGAGCTCAATTTACTTCTCTCAGCAGGTTCCTGTAATACAGCCACTTGGGCATCTCCCAGTTGTTCCCTCTACAGTTTCTTCTACAGCCATTCTGTGGTGTGTCCATAGGCACGCTGCTGTCCTGACACTCCGTTGCACAGGGCAACGGAGACATTTCGTGATGTCACTGTCATTCTCCAGAGGACATAGGGGAGAAATAGCACTTTTGTCTTATATACACAACAATTTCTAACTTAGCAACAGTTCCTGCAACAAGGGCAAGCGACTTCTACCATCAGAAGGCTTTTTCTCTGCTGCATTTCAAAGTTGTTAGCACTTGTCAAAAAGGAAAAGGAAGCAGAAGTCTTTCCTGAAGCCATGTCTCAGGAAAACCTGAATATTGGGATTACTCTCTGACTCTGTAGTATGAACCTCCAACTTTTTAGCATTCGCGTGGTGCTCAGCTGGGCCTAAACCATGTCAGATTTGCAGGTGCTTGTAGTCTGGACCTATCCAAATAAGCTTTCTAGCACCACATTGTAAGCTTGTTCTGGATGCTCCATGAAATAAATGCTGTTATTCAATTGAATGTCCCCTTAAGATATACTCATTCTTGAACACATATAGTTAATCTCGGGGAACAATTTGATTCTTTTAATTTGTTCAAACTCTACTTCATTCACTTTTTTCTTTTTTATATCCTTTGTGCTTTTGTTAGTATTTTAATAGCAGATTATTAACAGAAATTTAACTCACTGATTATTTCTACTTTATAACTAACTTGTAACTACTGTTTTCCATTTTGGATGACACATATGTCTCACAGTTTGGAATTACTGCCGCTTATTTAGCACCTTTATATGACCCAGCTCTTCCCATGTCTACTCATGCAAAGTTCTCTATACCTAATCCTTCTGACAACAGCACACAGGGCTTCCTTCTGCAGCGTGGTAAAGATAACCAGAAGTAAGGTATATGGCCCTTAACTAGGGTTTTCTAGATCACAGAAAACAGAGTGTTCCTCTCAGGAATGCCCATGAAGAGTGGAAAAGCTCTATCTGCAGCCCTCATCTGAATTGGCCTTAGTGCTGACCACAGGAGGACTAAGTAGTTGTCTACAGACATAGCAGTGAATTGCCCTACAAACTATGGGAGCAGCAAAGGCCTGCCCTTCTGCTCCTGCCCTGGCACAACCATGCCCTGCTAGAATTTCTGGTCAATCTGGCCCCAAAGACAACATTGCTCAGCCTTAATTATGTACTATGTCTGCTCTAGGGGTGTTAATGATTTGAACTATAAATATTGCCACCATAAAAATCCAGTGTATTACCTGTGAATTTAAGTGAAGTGCTAAGAGACCTTGAAAAAAGCAAAAGGTAAATTAAAGTTACCTTTTTTTTCCCCCACAACTTCTGTATAGTAAGAAAAGGTTTTTCTATGGAACTTGGAGTTTGCTTTTTGTCTCCACTGAACAATTCCCAAGTATCCCTTAAAAGCTCATTGTAGTTATAGTGGCCTTGAAAAGATCCCAGTACTGAGGTCAATGTGTCCAGGTCTGCTATAAAGCAAGCATGGAAGTGAACTTTGTACACCAAGGGTGGATGTGATGGGTTGTTAACTCATCCAGTTTAACTGGGGAAGGTGAGAAGCAGAGCTCAGCGCTCGTCTAACATAGATGGAACAAAGAAAACCAAAAAATCTGAGTCCACCCATTCAAGGTTCTTCAGTCCTCAACAGTTGTGCTGATTTTGTGTACTCAGCATCATGCAAGCAGAGATTCAGTTGTCTTCCTCTGTTCAATACATAGTTAAATGTGACACGCACACATTGCTTTTTATCAGAAACTCCAGCATTGATATTCATCAAATAAATTACACAAAATTCCAGGTTTCAACCAGTACACCGATATTAGAAATAACATATCCTTTCTATCTGCCTTGGATTGTTGAGTGTCATCCATTATGGAACTTCATCTAAATATAAGCTATAGAATGAAGACAAGCAGCAGCAGCTCTGTGTGGATGAGACCACACCACTGTGATGGTCACCAAGAAAGGGGAGAGTTCTACCTTCCCACGGGCAACCTGGGAGCCACTCTGTCTCAGCAAAAAAACCAGCCTCCTGGTCTGAAGGGAATAAATCTATTATTGCAGTCTGCTTCCCTCTGTGACAAAAGTCTAGAGAAAACACTCACATTAAGCATGATTTTTTTCTTTTTTTTAAAGTCTGATAATAAGTACAAAGTTTCATGTTCCAAGGTTTAACCTGTTAACTGACAGAAGCTAGACATGTTGCATTGTGAGATTTCCCATGTATTTTCAATCTATCTGGTACTGTCCAATATTGAAAACAGGATATTGGACTAAATAGGCAATTAATTGAATCCAGTACAGCAATTCCTATATGTTCCTTTCCCTCTAAACATATGCCAATATAGAATTATAAACAGTGTTGGAAACATTTGAATTTTATGTGCTGAATGTCACTGAAGAGCACACAATTCGCCCTTCCTGCCCCTCCCTTCCACAAAACAGTGTGCTTTGTTTTCCCAGAATTAATTTCTATTTCATAAGTAACTCAGCTTTCAGATAACTTGTTACTCAGAAAAGAATCAAATGCTCAAGCATGTGAGGTTTAGACTGGTCTTTTCAATAGTTAAAACCAGCATGGTATAAAATCCTGATTTCACGAGCAAGACACATAACTCAGAGTTCAAGTAGTAAAGCAATTCATCTTCAACAGAACAGCACATAGTAGCTCTGAAAACAAAGCTCTAAATTCTGACAATCATCCTAAAATATTTAACACAATCTCTTTGGAGATTTCTGTTAGAACTCAGTAGAAAAGACCCATCGTCTGCTTGCAAAATAAATGCAAATCCTTATAAGGCTGGATAACCATAATATGGCTCCAGGCACATCTTTGGTTCTTTCTTACTATCAGCTCCTATGAGAATCACCATATTCCCTGATGCTCAGGGAAAGCTCTTTAAATGGCCGCTTTTTCCAGTCTCTTCCAACACACTAATTTTTTAAGCATCACCTCTTTTCTCTTTCACATTTAACACTTCCATTAATGACTAAGATCAAGAGTTCACATTTTGGTGCATTAATCCAATCAACTCGCAGCTTGTGATTTTCATGTTGGTTTATAGCTTATAAAAGCTAAACAGCAATGTAAAGAAATAAATTAACACTGTGCTCTGTCAAGGTAAAGTCAGAAAGAAAATTATTTACAGTCTGTTCTTGAAAGGGACTACGCTCGCTTATGACTGAAGCCTACACCAGTGCTACCAAGAGCAAACCCTCCACATTTCAGCATTCCCTTCACACTGAGCACACACCCAAGACAGCAGCACTCCTGATCCCCTGACTTTTGCATGCCAAATTAGCCAAAGGTTTGAAAATTGCTATGATCTCCAAGAGGCCAAAATGAGGACACCGAAATTTAGGTTCCTTCTCTCACTGACCTGATAACTCACAGTTTTCTTGTCTGCACCGAGTTTCCTGCTTAGGTCTTTGGGATCACCTTTGGGACACATTTCACTATATAGGTGCAGCAACCAGCACAATGGCTTTATCCCAACTGTGACCTCCAGGTAGGAGTTAGAAATGAATTTTCAGGGCAAAATACTGAAGAGGTAAAGGGCATTTCTCAGCCCAAACATAGAAACAAAGTCTCAGCCCAAAGTCAAGAATAACTTGCTTTGATGGATCATGCTAATTCACATCAGGGAAGAGGCCAATTATTTTTTCTTGGGCAGGAGGCATCTTATATGCAATATTTATTTGACACTCACCACTACTTATATAATCTCACTTCACCTACTCACACACCTTGCCCCAACTAGAGAGTCTCGGTGCACCATGGCACGTTAGAGTTCATCTCAGTCTCAACATTAGAGAAATGAAAGAAAATTATTCAGCCTTCCTTCATCAACCATGTTTTCTTACCCTCTGTGTTGATTCCCATGGACTCTTCTCATCTCCTCTTTTGTCACCTCTTTCTTAAGACACAGTCTTAAAAGGGATATTGCACACTTTCTGCTACATCACATCTTAACACAGTATGTGCTCCTTCAGTAGACCACTTAGAAACCATCCCTGCTGTGCCTAGCCAAGGAAAATATATCAGACTTGGACTTGTCAGCTGGAGTTCTCAAGAAATTAAATGTGCAAATCCTTTTTCAATTCTGATTAAACAGACAATAAAACCAACACTAACTCATAGGATACTGTTACAGGAGTGAAACTTTTAATTAGACTTTTAGGTTGCCTTTATTTGCATAAAAATACTGTTTCTTGGCTAGTATATGTTTGTGAGAGGACGAGTCAACTCTGCAATAAAGCAGCATGTCCAGTCAATCCCACATTACTCCTGCAAATCAAATAAAGGTTTCATGTTTACAACAGGGAAAATACACCAAATGCAAAGGACAGAACCTAACAGAAGAGGAAAAAAAATTGAGAAGAGGTAGAGGAATCATTTAGAAAGGAGTGTATGCAGTTATAAAACAGCTATTGGTCTTCTGTGAGACTATGTTAACAAGACATTTGTGAAGGTTCAAGTGGCAAATTACTATTAAGAAAAACAGTCTCAAAACTCTGAAGAGCTGATAATTTTTGTAGGCTAGATTCTTTCTCTAAAAACTCCAGAAATACATTTTTTATTATATGCTATCCATCGTGAGTTCAGCTTAATGTTTTCCACTAATTCAATGGTAAGAAAATTATGTGGCTCTTGTTCCCTACCCATGAGTCTCATCTGGCAGTTCAGGAAGTTTGGGCATAATTAGTTTATTTTGTGAAGACCAAAAGAGCTTATAAAGGCAATGCCAGGACAGGCCAACAACCTATGTATGTATTGTCTTCCTGGCAGACATTTAGGAAGACAGTATAAGGAATAAGGTAACTACGGATGGTTCTTCTCATGGAGCATTGTTCCCAGGTGCTGGGAACCAGTGGTTTAAAAATCATTACTCATAAGACCCCAAAAGAATCAACATAGTTTTATTGGCAAACACATTTGTCTGGAAGGTGCTGCCCTGGAAGAAGCCAGAGTTAGAGGTGTGTTTATCAGATTGTCTTTTGACAAAACGGGGCTTGTTTGCCTTTTTTTTTTTTTTTTTTTTTAAACTGTCTTGCAATTATTTATTGTTTTATCACCATGCCTGCAGATGATCTTTAGAATAAAACTGCATCTCAAATGGCCTCCTTTTATTAACTGTCTCCAGACAAATCAATATATGGGGTGAGAGATATGGGCATCATCTTTCAAGAGAAACAAATTGCCATTGTAACTTATAAAATGCAATTAGTCATGCAAAAATTAAATTCTCTGGAAATACATTCTGCTTTATAAATGCTTCATTGTGAAGAGTAGATGGTACTTCAAAATGCTGGTGGAGCAATAAGTTCTTGTTTGTCAACATAATATTCCCATATGTAATTACAAAATTGTGTGCAAGTTGACCACTTTGCTCCATCAGGGAAATGGACCACTAACATTAAGAATACCATGACAAAACATTTATTTTCAACTATGGAATGAAAAATAATTCTAGTCAGTAAGTTACTTTCACTGCTTTTCTCTCTGACATATTTAATGTGTGCCCTCTAACCAAACTCAAACTTTTTTCCCAAGCCTTCCAGGAACAAATAAATTAAAAAAAAAAAAAAAAGAAAGAAAAAGAGGGCAAATTATCCAATTATCTTTATGGTTTTACTACTGTAAACAAGAAGAATCAGCTTAATTGCATCTAAAACATTCAGTCTGAGGTCTAGGAAGAACTTTCTACCACTAAAGCTGGTGACACACTAGAATAAGGGTGCCCAGAGAGGTCATATAATCTCTGAAACTGTCCCTATGTGTGCCTGATGGTTTTTAACAGCTGCAGGGGAGATCCATACTGTGTCAGTGCAGAACATTGAACTCAGCTATTTCTCAAGGTCCTTTCCAGCCTGACATATCTATTATTCTCTGCTTATATGCACCCTGGCTCTATAAGCACATTGCTGGACTGTTGCACTCATACAGCTGAAGCTGACAGGGCTTGGCATAAGTATAGGGTGCTGTCAAAATACTAATATGTGCAGGACCAGAGCTTTTCTTTAACACTCCATGATTTTTCATTATTAAGACATGTGTGAGGTCTCTACACGCTTCAGTTTCCGGAGGTCGCTGCAGCATCTTTTTGATTAACTCATCAGTACTGCTTGCTTTTCTGCAACTGCAAATAAAGACCTTTCTGAGTAATATCAAATTCAGTTTTCATTCCTGGTGAACACAGTTGAATAGGAAAGTGTGCTTAGAACCAGTTAGCTATCTAACTAAACCAAGTAAGAATTAGTTATCCATGTTAGCTGACATTTAAACAGCAAATTAGAGCAAATATTAGGCAATAATAAATTTTTAAAAAATCCTGCTGCCATAGTTAAAAATAAACCAAATTCATAGTGTAATCCACCCTCAAAAGACAGTCGAGACTAAGTATCATGTTGATTACTACTTTGTCATCCTCTCTCAAAAATCATTGCATCTTTCCACAGCAAAATGTGATCCAATCTGAAGATAATACACAAAAACATAGAGAAATTGTACTTGGTACAGAAGTGATCAAAGTTTTAGCCATATTCTGGGCCTCCACAAATTGATGTGAGTATCCAGTTTGCCTGTTATTTTATTTTTAACTACAGTCATAAACTAGGCTGATGCCCTCAGGGAGACTTCTATTGCCGGCCCACCAAATACTATTCCTGGTCAGTATACCATGACTGTTCCTTTCAATATATACTCCCTAGTTTGCTCCATTACCCAATAAACCACATTTTTCCACTAGCCTGAGATAAAAATTGTGTAGCAGTCATAAGATCTGATGGAAAAAAATATACTTTATGTAACCTGCCTTTTATGTTCAACAAATAAAAGATACTGCTTCTCTAATGAGTACACAAAATGTAAAGAGTTACTGCAAGCAAATTAAAGAGAGTCCAAGGGACACTGAAATGGAAAAAATTTAAAGAATTTCAGAAGCTGCAGGGTGAGTACTGGGAGCATTATCTTCCCATCTGAAACTAAAACATTTTAAGTTTGAAATGTCAAAGTGGTTTGGTTTGTTTTTTCCCTCCTCTGGACCAATGTCTGCTGAGTCCAGAACTGTGTGTAGGTAACAGGTGCCATCAGGGAGACTATTACTGGTGTAACCAATCGGTTATCTTTCATTGCTACCAAAACACTGTTTAGTGCTGAGCACATCAAACAACTGTTCTGAGGTTGGTTTGTTTTACTCTGTTGACAGCTAACATAAGTAGGATTTCACCTGACTAGAAATCCTGTCCATTTTAATCATGCTAAAGGAGTGAGGCAACCTTGACAGGCATTTGAAGGAAAATATCTTTTCTTCAAAGATGTAACAAATCAGATTAGTTTTCATAGACTAAGCCATAACATCCGTGAAACTTCTGGTTTATTAAAGTCGAAACACAAGGTAGATAAACTCAATTTCAGACTACCTACGACTCCGCATTGCAGGGTGGTACTTGTTCCTTCTCACCACAGCTCATGGTACGTCTTGTACTTACTACATAATATACATTAAATGAGGTGATCTCTGGTGGTTGCTGTTTGCTATACATACACACAAAGGACTACAAATCCTCTTACACCAGGAATCAGGCTGCTTTGGCCATGGGTCTGCAAACATAAGAATAAGCAGCATCGCCCACTTTATTTTTTCCTGAATCGTGCAAGAGAAAAGCAGAAAGACTGGGCAAAGCTTTATCCCTACAAACACAGATTCCTTAGCCAATATAGATGAAGGCTCAGAAACTTTGAAAGGGAAAAATATTAAATTATTTCCTCAAAAAAGTGTTGCCATATGCCTTGCTCCTCACTCAGGACAAAAAAGAGTTTCTGTATGAAATTTAAATTCAATGGTTTTTTATTGTATTTTCTAAAATTAGAGAAGCAAACATACTAACCTGACTCGGCTAAGACTTCATCTGTTGCCTTTATTTCCTTTAATACTGAGAGATTTCTCCTTCTCTGTCCCCAGCTCTGAACAGTATCTAATTTTTGATGAGCATGTCCCCTGCTGTTTTGTCTATTTACTTGTCTCAGCTTGTCCCTTCAAATTTTAGTAAATTCACCCATCTCCTTGACAGAGCCACATTTCTTCTCTTCTTTCTCTCTAAAGACAAAAAACAAATAAGCGAGTTTTATTTTGCTTTTTCAGATAAACCAAGTGTCAGCTGTTTCTTCATTCTCCATCCTCAGCTCCCCAGGGAACCAGTTCTCCACATACCTACATGCCACTGTCAGTATATTTGGAAAACCCTTGACCTCAGGTTAGAATGTACTGCATGACTCTCCACGTTCAGTACTCACATTTACTCTTAATTATCTTTAAACCAGATTTGTTTATACAGTCAGCTGTATGTTGAAAGCTGCACACTTGTTGCTTACATCCTGCCTTGAGCCGTTTTCCCACAATGATATCTGCTGCCCTTTTGCCCACACACTTATTCGGCACAATTGGGATGAACGTCAGCTGCAATCCCTCCGACTGCCGTCCCTCTCTTGTGCTGTAAACTGATGAATTCTAATCAAAATACCTCAGGGCATTTTACAGTCTCTCAAAGTCACTTTCGTGTTGCTTCATCTAGTGCTCTTGCTTAACAAGTATTTCAAATTGGATGATAGCACTAGAAGGTTTTACTCAAATACAAGTAGTACCCATTTTCCAGCCTTATTAAATAATAAAGCACTTGATTCATTTCCAAGGATTAGGTCCAAAATATCCTCTGGCTATATTGACCATTCAACAAATTGCATTATGAAGGCAGCGCTACACTAGAGTAGCTCTAAAAGCCTGCCTTCCTTGGATTTTGCATGGTTATTATTCCAATCAATATTGGAGTGATTCAAATCCCTCATGATCTACCTCCAAGGCTTCTTTTACATGCTTTTCTTATCGGTACAAACATTTTACAAATAATTTTGGTGAACCATCCTCAGGGTCTACAACAACCAGCCTTTTCATCTTCAATTTCTTTCCTAACCATCTCTGGTGTACGGGACACAATACATGTCTGTTGGGAAATTCTTTGCTATCCTTCAGTATTAATGCTTGCCAGAGTCAGTTTTGTATTCCAGTTCTCAAAACCCTTGACCTTTCCTTGTTGGTTGGCTAGACATCACACCCCTTAAAATGTTTATTCATTCAATAATGATAGGCTACTGAAGACTAACAAGCCTCCTTACCAGTTCTTGTCAGACACCCATGCAGTTTGTGTGGGTGAGAACTCCCTTTTAAACATCATAAGAAGAAAAAAATCCAGTGCTATATTAAATATTTCAGTCAGAACATTTTAGTTCTGAAAATAAAATGGCTTTTCCCCCACCAAAAACACATGTAGTCTGACTTTAGCAAGGAGTANGGGGGGGAAGATAATCTATGGTCTCTATACCCCATAATCAAAGAGAAAAATTCTATCCTCTTTCCTCCCTCACTTGCAGAAATGCTTCTTTTAACATGTGTTTCTGGAACACAGTATCATAAAAATACATACTTGTCATTCAAATCTGCACCTTGACACAGGTCTACAGTACAACCTCCACCACATCCCCCGAATTGAGGTTCATTATAACCTGTCTACTGCAGGGGTTAAATCGGTTAAAATCCAATGGAATTTCTATTTGATGCTCTCAGTAGTGTGACAAATCAAGAGAAAAGGCAGGGGCACATGAAGGGTGCACTAATTTCAATCAACTCTTTCCAAGTGTGTGAATGCCAGAGAATGATTGGATCTCAAATTTCATCATATGTGTGAGTATTGCTTTATTGTGAACATTTACATTAGCAGTTTAATCCCTTTAGGAAAAGAATACTGAAAATTGGTTTCAAAATGTTCCCTTCATTAAATCTGTTGCAATTTCTCTTGAAATAAAAGGCACAGTCTGAGGCAGTGAGAACCTATCAGATGAACTGTTAGAAACATTAGATAAGGACCTCTCAACCCTTAAAAGGAAAGAAATTGTACTGTACATTTCCCAGCTGAATTGTTGCAACATTTTAACATCATTTGGGGAAATAGATTTTTAAGTAAAGGCTGGCAACATGTATCACATGTTTAAGGAAAATCATCCACAAAATAGAGCTTAAAATGTGCAAGGAAAAACACATTCATACATAGCCACTCATGTTTTTCTCTAACCTCTCTTTTGTGCCGTTTGGAATCATAGAATGGTTTAGGTTGGAAGGGACCTTAAAGGTCATCTAGTTCCAACCCCCCTGCCATGGGCAGGGACACCCTCCACTAGATCAAGTTGCCCAAAGCTCCATCCAACCTGACCTTGAATGCTTCCAGGGATGGGGCATCCCCAGCTTCTCTGGGCTACCTG
Source organism: Aramus guarauna (assembly GCA_013400195.1). Taxonomy (NCBI): domain Eukaryota; kingdom Metazoa; phylum Chordata; class Aves; order Gruiformes; family Aramidae; genus Aramus; species Aramus guarauna. The sequence continues at coordinate 148,691 of VXBL01006547.1, read as the reverse complement.
TTCCAATGTCTCAATACCCTCACAGCAGAGAATTTTCTCCTTATATCTAATCTAAATCTACCTTCTTTCAGTTTAAAGCCATTACCCCTTGTCTTTGTAAACAGTCCCTCTCCAGCTTCCCTGTAGGCCCTCCTTAGGTACTAGAAAGCTGTCCTTCCTACAGAGCCCGTATCCTTCCATCCCAACACTCCAGTCATAGGAGCCATGCCACCACATTTCTGTGATGCCAATGAGATCATAGCCCTACAGGTGTGCATACGTCTCTTAACTCCTCTTGTTTATTCCCCATACCACGTGTGTTTGCATAGAGCCATTGAAGTTGGGCTCCGATGAAGCTGACTGACTGGCTGGAGTGGCTGGTGTTCCTTTGTGCTGCACTTCAGGTGCTCTCCTGCTGACCTGTGATCCTTCTCCTGGCTCTGGGTATCTATTGCTGGCACTGGCATCAAACTGGCAGGAGTAGGATGAATTGAGGTTCCTCTCCCCTGGCAACTTTAGTTGCTACTTTATGGTAGCTTATTCACCATACTTGACTGTGCTGGGAGACGGAATGCTATACACCATGGGAAATCTCTCTGTTTTGCACTTCAGCAAGTTCCCATCTCAGAGAATACCTTGTAAGATTGTCCTAGGTCTTGATTTCTTGCATCTCATCCACTCAGTGTGTCCTACATTGGCAAGAGAAGCGTATTGCCCTTTTCACTGTTGTATAAACATCAACAACCTATCCATGCAACACAAGCACCAGGCACAAGACCACATGTCAAGCGCAGAGTTTCATTCTGCAAATAGTGCTTTTGAGAAAACTTATGGAAACCAGAATCTGGTCCAGTAGCATTTGCTTTAATTCTATCTTTCATGCTTACCTCAGTCCTGGGGCCTGTGTTACAAGCAGTTAATGTGGCCTGGTGTATAGTCAGTAACCTGCTGGTGTTTATGCCCTCAATCTTCCCCAAACCACACAAGCAGCCAACTATTAACTTATTAGAAATACCTATGAATTCAACCTTAGGGTTAAGCAAATTCAAATTATCTGAGATTTGCTGTACACAAACATGTGTAGGGACTCCTATAAATTGAGGTACTTGTTACTCCGTCACAATTTATGGGGATGATAGGGCTCTAGTCTCTCCCTGAAATTACTGTATTCCTAAACTTCATTCTCCCAGATGCCAGGACAGTTTGGGGTGGCTCACACTCTATCCAGTTCTCACAAATGGTAAACAAAGGAAAGTTTCGCTAAAGTTGGTCACAGAACTCATTCACAGGATATTTTAATGAATTCACACTTTCCAATCAGAATACTTCACTTAAAATTTCCAAACACATGTAAAGGTGAAACATTTCAAGTACTTTAAAAAGCTTCCTCTGTAAGTACAAATTAAAGATAAACGTATTACAGAAATCCTTAGCTTTTCTATGCAGCAATCCAACATGCTGAATTAAAAGTATGATGATACTGAAAGAATGGCATTGGTAAAGCATATTTTATTGATGAAATGTCCTTTTTTTGCTCTACTCAAATTTCCAATAACCTATTACTTGTCTTTCTGTGCAAACCACTTATGCATTATTAGAGCATTAGAATTATTTTGAAAAATATATTGAACAAAAATGCTTATCTGACCCACACAGAAAAGTTACAGAAAAGACTTAAGTACTAATCTATGAATGAGATTATATTGGGCAGTAGAAGATTAATGTACAAAGGAGGAGTATTTGGTAGTTCTATCTTCAAAAACAGAATCTTACAGAAGGAAGATTAAAAGTAGCAGCACACAGGCAGCCTTACACTCCTCCAGTTTCACTGCTGTGATAATGTTTTGGAAATAGGAAAGTAGGAGTGTACTTACACTAGTAACTGCCACCATACTGGTGGCCTGATAAACCCCAAATGAGAGGGAATAAATAACCTGCTGGAAACTTCCCACATCATGCACTTCTGTTGCCTCTTGACTAGGAGCAAACAGGGCATGTTATCATTGCTGACAACAAACACCCCGACTTTAAATCTGGGAAGGTTAAAAACTTCTGCTGACCCATTTTATTGTATGAGACAGATGCTGAATTATATTGATAACAAAACCAGAGAGGATACTGTTGAAACTAAATGAGGTTTTCCATAAGCTCACTCTGGATCTACCCTCTGGCATCAGTTGTTTAAAGAGACAGTCACAGAGAGAAAGTCAGCTTATGTGGGTGGAACCGCACAGAAAGCAGAAGCACATGCTATTATGTTCTCCTTGGTGGGTGATTTTCCCCACATTTTACATTCAGAAAAGGAACTTTCTAGACTCAGTCTTCACCTGCAGAGATGCAATGGCTGTGAGAAAGCCCAGAAAGCATTCCTCAGGTTCCCACCAGGAGGAGGCTGGACCAAACAATATGCAGAAATCCCATTTAGCTTGGAAGAGCATAAAAGCTTCAATACAACCTAGTTCCAGAAAGTACAAAGGGAAGCATTTGAACATTTTCTTATGTTCTAGCGAAGCATGTGGTCAAAGTTAAGCATTTGTTTTTGTTCTTTCCTAAACTACAAAGCAATGAACAGAACAGAAATAGATACGCTCATTAGTCTTCATATGTGTTCTGTCTTAGTAAGGAACACCAAACCACACCCTCTACGACTACTGAGTCTGTATACATCAAATACCTCTAAGCAGGTATGCCGAAGTAGGACTGCAACTCTTCAAAACAGTAATCCTAAAATCTGCAACATACCATTAGATGAGGAGCTGCACTAGTTGCAACCCACGAGAAACAAATTTAACAAAAACTCTCACAGAAAATTCACAGCAAAGAAGGCATTATTAAAAAAACGCTTTGTATAAATTGATTGTATTTTATCTATTCAGTATTGCTTTTTAGTGCCAGAAGTCTAACATTAACTCAAAAATGGCTGGGTCTGTGCTTACACAGACACCCAGTCGAACAATTAGGAACCTAATCATTAAAGGCTTTAAGACAGAAAACAGATGTTCCAGCCAATTTTGTTAGAGCTGGGAGCCTCTGAAGAGAGATGTCTGGATTGTTTAGCTTGCTTATTTCTGCAGCGCCAGAGATCATTCTCGTTACTGTGTTTTGAAGCGGTAATTTCTGAATGATGATGCTGGCAGAACTACAAACAAAGAATTACACTAATCCAATCTGGATGTTACTAACACATGTAAGACTGTCTTCAGATTTTCACAGGTCAAGCAGGATTTAAACCCTGCTCCATTAATAAGACAGAAATAAAACACTGTTCTAAGGTCTTTCTAAAGTGTCTTTGCCTAAAAAGGCACAGGAGCACAGAGTGGGTAACAGTGTTTTGTCCTGCAACAGGAGCCCAGGGAAATAATTAAATAGATTGGACTGCCAGCAATTGAATTGATTTAAACAGATAAAGCTCATCTTACTCTAAATATTTGAAAAACAATGACCTTGCTAACACAGAACTGCCTCTCCAGGACCTGTCTGTGTACATAAACTTTCGCTGTAACTGATAACCAACTGTCAAAGAACAATAAGCGTGACATTAGTCATGGACTACAACTTTGAACTAACATCAACCTTCCCCTTCAAGATAGCGGAGAAGAAGAGTCTTGGTTCATATCTCTGGATCCAAAACACAGCCCTTTGGGGTTTGGTTGTAGGTCCAAGCTGGAAACATAAAGGGGAAAAAAATTTATACCTTCAATTTTTATATTCCCTAGAGCAGCTTCAGGAACTACTGAATTCTCAAAGTTTTCTCTAGTTACAGCTGTCACAAAAAGAGCTTACAAGACACTCCTTTCACGGTGGAGAACACTTCACAAAAGACAGAGTTTAGCCCAAACCCAAAGGCCAGAACCCAATTCAGCATCTTACCCAGATGCTGGTAAGACCTCAATCTAAAGACCATCTTTAGGCCCCTACCCTAATATCTGCTTATGTAACTTAACCAGGCTGCCCACAAAAAAATAAAATCGGTTGGATACTAAGACACAAGGATTCAAAATGAACACATAAGAGATGGTAATTAAATAAGATTCCACAACAAACTGTGGTTGCCACCATTCTGAGAGTCAGCCAAGCTAGTGATGTAGCATTAGCCTTACCCCCGAAACAACAAGGTCAATAACTGCTTATTTATTCTAAGATTTCTCCTACAGTTCAGAATGTATTTCGTAAAGGTTGGAGTGACAGCACTTTATTTTGTTAGTATGAAAAAAGAATTGTGATTGCAAGAAAAGTATTTTCTTGACAGAAATAGCAAAACACTCAGCTTTCTTAAATTTCCTGGTCCTTTTAGTAAACAAAGGAAATAAGTATCTATCTTACCTATGCTTTCCCTTTCATTAGATGAAAATCTAAGTGGTCACCAATTCAGTACAGCTCTTATCTAAAACCAAGCTGCAAGTCATAAGGAAATGAAAAAGGCTTTTCCTTTCTATGATGTTTCTGTCTCATTACAACAATCACTTCATGAGCGCAACTCTGAACACCAACATAGTAAATTAATGGTGATATTTGTGGGCAATAAACATCAAACAGCCAAGGACAGGTCTGAATTTTAGGAATTAAATATTTTCTTTCCAGTTACTTAGGTTGATCATTGAAGGTAAGACTACACTGGCTTTAGAGGCTGCATTTCTCACACTTGAACTATTCAAAATTCTGCACCAATAGTATCTTCCTATGCATTGCAATGTTGACATTTACTGTAAAGCCTTTGACATTCTTCAGTGCACACACACACAAAAATAATAAAAAGGAAGCAACGTGAAGAGCAAAGTAAGAAGTTGTCCCATTCATGTAACCCTCAGTGCTCTTGTCCAGTGGACAGCAATGGCTGGGGACTTGAGGTAGATGGAGCAAGAGAATATATCCATTGAGGGGAGTGATAATTAATAAAGCTCTCTTACAGCCCTTGATACAATCTCCCGATCTTAAAACCCAGTAGAAAGAGCAATTACTGCTAAAAACACACATATGGAAAACAGGGGAAACTGATGGTTAATAAGCAAAGCCACAGAGAAGCCCAAGATGGACCTTCACATACAGCCTGCCCCGAAGCTAGTCATGGCCTGCTGCATTTTATACATCATCCCTTGGCAAAGCTAACTTAGTCTCTCCAACAGAAGAAAAGTTCCTGCCATTGAGTGCAGCTAGGTAGGCCTGCACATCTTCTCATCCCTTAGTCTCCAGTCCCTGTCTAGCCAAAATAAATTGGCATTAGTTGAGAGAAAAGGCTTACTAGCACAAATTCTTACTAAGACAGCTATACTTGCTCACATCTGGCTCACATCTGGCCAAATAAAACCACAAGCAGAGCAAGCATATTGTCATCTGCTCTGCTGCATAGGTGTACCAGTAAACCTTGCTAAAGACAGCTCCTTCTCTGCCTACCTAATTAGGTTATTAGCCATTTTAGGGCTCAGGATGCAATTAAACAGGAACCAGTGGTTTTAGTCACTTCTGGTTTTGCACCTAGACAACAGCAATGAAAACCAGAAACCTTTGAAGGTGCTTTAAAAGAAACCTTTAAAGGTTGCCAATTTTTAGTCACCAGATTTCCCTACCAGCACAACTATAAGCTGTGTAATTAGGAGATTATTAAAGACCTGGAAACAAATGAGAAAAGAGAAGACAGAAAAAGTAAAAGATTGAAATGTGGCCAGGAATCTAACCTCAGGATTCCCATTAGCCACAATCACCTCAAAAAAAACCCTGGAAATGAGTAGTTATACAATAGTACAGCATTAAACTAGAATTCAGTGGGCAACTGAAAAAAAACACACCAAAAATCCCACTCCACAGAAGAGGCAGAGTTCTCTCTGATCAGCAGGAAACTTTTCCTCAAGCTTCATAGCAGCTGGATAAATCTGATTAGAAGATAATATTCATGATCTGTTTAGAAGCTGTCCATTCAAGATTATCAGAAATAGTCAAATTGCTTTTCACCAGAGTAGAAAAACAGGAAAAAAAAAAAAATGTTCCTGGCATATCCTCTGCCACAGATCCTGAAGAAGCAGCTGTGCGTAACCTCAGCCAAGAAGCCCCTCAAATTAAAGATGATGATAAACATAGAGAAACTCATGAAGGATGGTATTCACCAAGCGCACAAAGCAGCCAACCAAAAACATTATTATAGGCCCCCAAAATTCTGGATTTAGCATCCAAATTGAATCCACCTAACAGGGTTAAAGCCTACAGATCCACTGCAGTTTCTATTAAAGGCACTGTAGGAGCTACAGTACTGAATTGATTGGAACGGCAAAAAACCTAGAAGCTTCAAAAGCCTAAAAAGTCTGAAATAATATTAAGACTGGGAAAAGGTCAGATTAGGGGAAGCTGAGGAAGAGCTGAGGGGTAGAAGGGGGTATTTAAAGAAGGCAGCAGTGTAAAAAGCAAGGAAGGTGCATGACACATTTCTATAATAAGCTGCATGCATTTAACTTCCAGTGTATCGCTTCAGTGCGCCATCGATCGTGTGAGCCTATACCTGCTGGTCAGAGGGCACCCAACACCTGAGCTGAGAACAAGCAGCTTCCCATTTCTGTCCCCCCCAGAAATGAAAGTTTGTGTGCACTCCAGCCTTACTAGAAGAAGCTAGAAGT
>VXBL01006547.1:78844-142056 GCA_013400195.1 Aramus guarauna | reverse complement strand
AAAAAAAAAAAAATGCAGCAAAGGGGGGGAAAAAAGCATAAGAGAAACAAGACAAAGTTCTCCACTGCTCACCCCAGAAAAGCAGTGGCCCATGGAACACTACACATCATGCCTACATGGCTAGACAAAAATTCACATGCACACATTCAAAATGCTTTCAAGTCAAGCTATCCAGATGTTTCTGCACAGCTGCATATTAGCAATGTTCTGTGGGCAGAATGCAACAGACCAAACAAGCCCTTCTTGCTGTGCAGAACATCTGCGGGAAAATGAAAGGCAGAACCGTAACTCACAAAAACTAAAATTAACTTCTCTTGTGTATACTTTATAACTACAACTCAGACAACATGCATGAAAGAAAAGGAAAAGGTAACCTAGACGAAGACAGCTAAAAAAAGAGGAAAATATATCCTTGCATTGGTTTTCAATTTTGATTGTAATTATGATTTTTCTGCATTGCTCTCAGCCACCCATTTTCACTTTCTCTCCCCTCCTCATTTTGTTCTGTATATTGCTGATTTATGCTCCTTCACAGAGGAACTTAATCATTTGGAAAACTTCAAACCACAAAAACCTTAAAAGACAAAATACAGGCTGGAATAGTAATGAATGGCTCTTGTTCAGAGAAGTTCTGACCATGCAATTTCTGTCAAAAGATGTTGTTCCATAGAAAGTTTCTGATTTTAAAGACAATTTTAGTGTATATTTGGTGATGTCCATGATGACATTTTTCACTCATTTTCAGAGTCTCAGAGGGAAAGTGGGGCTTTTCCAGGAAACTGAAGCTTTAATCCAGCTTCAGTTCACACAAGAAAAGATATATTTTGTTCTGCTGTAAAGCAAAATAAGCTTTCAAACATTGGAATTTTTTTCTCTGACCGAGATCTATTTCTATTATTTGATCCAGAAGCAGCTTTTTGAAAAGCAGAGACTTTGGTACTCGAGCATGACAGGACTTCAGTGAATTTCAGAAGAAAATCCAAAAACCTTCATTACTAAGAGTAATTGCTCAGACAGCTCCTCAGGTTGTAGGCATTTATGTTTATGATAAAAGCATCAGAGATTACATCTTCAACTATTTGAAGCAATTAAATGAACAGACTTGAATCCTTGCCTGATATTCCATGAACTTGAACAAATGTGCACTGCTGCACCTCTGCTAAAGATCTGTTGAGAAGTCTACATGCTCCTCTTATCTTCAGATCTTGCTCAATTGTAGGCATTTTCAACAAAAACCTCCCCCAGCTACTATCATCTTCAGAGCTCAACTAGTGATAGCAACAGAGAAAATCTGAGCATATGCAACATGAGCATTAACTCGATCAGGTTTTCCAGGCATATTTTGTGTAGAAACCGGCTCCATGGCCAGAGGTGATGAAAGCAATTTACTCTAGGAGAAAAGCCTACAAACTTATTCCAACTTATCAGAGGGAGCATGAGTGAAGCTCAGGGTTGTTGATACACCTGTCCTTTAGATAAACAGAATCCTCCTGAGTTGTCAGTTGCTATCAGCATTAAAATGATACTCTGCTTTAACAACACAGGATTTGCCTTAAGTGGCTTAGAAACAAACTCTTCTCAGTGGGGAATTTTGCAAAGGGAGCTTCAAGCCTGAAAGACCAGCCCAAACCATACCTCATTTTCACTTAATCTTGAACATAAATCTGCTCAGGAAAGAAAGTGCCAACTTCACTTGAACTCACAGTCTGTGAATTTGAGGCAACACAGGTTATTTAGAAAAGCCAAGGATGCTCATATAAGTTAGACACCCCAGCAAGGGCATATGGTTCAATAAATGCATCAATGTAGCAGCAACAACAAGAATATTAACCACTTCAATACCATGAAAAGTAACTGATGACAGGTCTTTTGACTCCATTGCCTTTCACAAAAAAAAAAAAAAAAATTTTTAAATGAAACCCCAGAGGCTTCAAGGCTTGAGACAAAGCCTATCTGAAAACTTCCACTCTCATCACATTTGGACTGCCAGGTCTTCAAACCTGAGCTGTCTTCTGCTGTACATCTTTAGTATCTAGAACAAGCATCTTCTCCTCCAGCCATCATACCTCCCTTCTCATAGGATCTTGTTAAATTCCATCCTCATCTGCAGCTCACTTTTCATTCCTTCTCTCATCATACAGATCTTTTTTGGTTTCCTGATTTTCAGCCCATTGTTTTTTCTGTAAACTCCCATCTCCCCCATGCCCATTTTCACTCTTACGAATGTCCTTCCCTATAACAGTTTTTTTCCCCTAAATTACAAATATTTTAAGCTCTTAGTCTTTACAAAATTCACTCTTAAGTTTACTATCCAGCTACCAGCTCTTTTCCTTTTTTTTTTTTCCCCTTTTTTAAAATCTCAAAACAAAAACTGTGCTGTCTAGTTTGCCTGAAGTAGAGCTGGATGCAAATCAGTTTTCCCCATGCCATGAAAGATCCTGAGCTTTGATTGCACTTTTTTTTTTGCTGTTTTACAATGAGATAAGACTGAGATTATCTGATATCTTTATTAAAAGCAGAGAGAGAGATGTCTCAGACTAGACAATAAGTCTTGCAAAGGTAGCCAATCAGGTAGACAGATTTTCCCATATAACAGGAGAATTTTTTTAAAACATCACCCACATTAATGTTTTTCTTTTTGCGCTAAGGGCTATAATGGAAACCCAGCACCACTTTACTTCCTTTCTCCTGGTCCTCAGACTGCATCTTTGATTGTGTCCAAATTACGCTTGTATTCTCCTTCCTAATCACAGCCCATGATATCATCTGGAAGATCTTCACTGTGTGGGAACCACAGGACTGGCTTTGGTAGACTTCATATGACTGCCAGAGGTTGCTTCAAGGACTTAGCCCAAGACAGATACCTTCCGATGAATCTTGCTTTTAGCCATTTAAGATGTTGTTACCTTCAAGTGTTTGTCCCAATCTTCTGGGCATGAGCAAATGGAGACAGGTACATATCAGACACCAGCCCTTGGTGCAGTATATATATAAGATCAGGATTACTCTGAAATAGATCAAAGTATACCAAGCCAAGTAAATCTATTCCGGGTAATGGCTAGCAGTGGATGTCATGGGAAAAGCATTAGAACTGAGTAAACCTATAGACCAAATTCTCCAATTGTACTTTACTGTTTCCTGAACCAGAAGTTTCTTTTCTGGTTTACCAATTTGCCTGTGGGGAAAGAATTTCTGGATCCTTCCAAGGAAAGGTCAGGCACATTTATCTGCCCAAAGTCAGTATTCCAGCATCAACAAAATGGCAGCTATCCACACGTTAAAAGCAGCCTGAAGGAGTTCCACAAGTGATATTGACAGTTGGAGTGAATATGACCTCAAGCCTGCCCTTCAGGCCATTTGAGGATGGCAGGTAATTTAACAATGAAAATCTGATCACATTAAACACAGAGGGAAGGAGAGAATCAAAATAAATGTACTAATCTAAAATGGGCACCACTGCTTCTACCAGATCTTTGCTTTTGACTTATGACAATGTTGCCAAATCTTGTTATTTTAGTAATTTTTAGTATTATTTTTATCATTTAGTATTATTAATTTAGTTTATTTTTAGTATTTTATTTTGGGAATTATTTTTTAAGTAATACCTCCTAGAGAAGTGTTATTGGCATTAGTGCCTTAGTTTTTTTACATAGGAAAAAAAAAACACATTTCAGCAAAAGCTTGAGGATCTGAAAACACAGAAACCAGAAAATAAATTGCATATACCTTTATTTACCCAGAGGAGGGTGACAGGCACAATGGTTTGTAGGGTTCAGATCAGACTTCTGACTTTGTCAGATCAAACCTCATCAGGAAGTCTTTACTAAAAACTACAAGATCTGATTCCACTGTCCTTTTTCTGACAAAAAAGCTTTCATTAAGAACAGACCTGAAAATTAAAGCTTGAAGAAAAATAAAGTTAGAGTTTGGGTAGGGTTTGGGAGTGGGGATGATCTGAGAGGAGTCCAGGGAGGGGCTGTGAGTAGGTTGAGTATATAAACAACATTTAGAATTACCCTGAAAGATGCTGAATTCCCACAGTTCCCATCTCATCACTAGCCTGTGTTTCTTCTCCAGGAAGTTTTGTAATTTCCCCTGGTTTAATTATCCCCTTAACTGGGCTAGTTTGTCAGTATGCAGAGGACATAAATAAAACTAGTCATGGGCAATAAAGCCTTCCAAATCTTCTATTGTACTGCTCCAACTCCCTATCGTCCCTCCTAATTTTTAATTGAATGTTGCCATTAAGTAGTTCCCTTTAATATGCAGCCAGTGAGGTTTCTTTAGCATGCAAACTCCTGTACTCCCAGAAAAAGCATCACTGACATTTCTAATTCTAATTATTTTAGATTATTTTGTAACAGTCATTAAAAATACAGGGATTTTCAATATTCAATTAAGAAATAGGCCAACAGCCTAAGAAAGAGCCTTAGCAAATACACTGAAGGTATTCTCAAATATTAAAAAACTGGTGCCAGAGGAAATGAGCATGATTTCTAAAGCTGCTTTCCGAAACTGCTGCTAGAGATAGCAGGATAAGCTGTTGTAATCCTAGGTCTGGAAGCAGGGATACCACATCTTTCAAACTGCTGCAGGCAGTAACCAGGAGACCTTTCCCCCCTCCTTCCCCACACTTTAAACCTGTTTCAGCCCACTGGAGTGGGAAATACATGCAGCGATACCAAGGCCAGTTTCTGCCACCAAACAGATGGTGACTGCTGGAAGCCAGCGACACAGATCCTACTCACTGAAACTTTATTGGGAGCGCCCACCAGTGTGAATAAATGTCTTTAGACGGACTAATTAGAAGGACTCTTTTCATTAGTTAGGACCATCTGTTACAGGCCACAGACCTGGTGGAATTGCATACAGGTGGACATTCCTAGGTGGGAATCGGCAAAAGAGCTCTCATGGCTTGTAAAGCTATTGTGTCCCAGTAACAGACTAATGAGGTTTCACATAGCATATATCTTAAGTCTGTGTCCACAAAAGGATTTTTTACCGCCCTCTCCCCACCTCACCTATCCAGCTGAGGTATTGAGCACCAAGCTCAAAAGCAGCTTAGACTTCCTGGCCAAATGTACCAAATATTTCTGGATGTGTCACAAGTGTCTGTACCCTCCCACAATTATCCTGGTGTTTCCATCCAGCAGCAAAAGGGAAAAACCAGGTTTTTATTTTTTCCAAAAATGACAAAATATTAGCTTGTAAAAGCTCAGGAAAAGTCTAGAAGAGTGAATGTGGAATCCATGATAATGAGCGCGGGCACAGAGAGGATAGCAGTACAAAACACTTCCAAGCTTTTGCTTGAAATCAAATCCTTCACATAGTGCATGGTAATTCATATAAGACTCAGCAATAAAGCCCTATGCACACTGATTCAACCTTCCTTCGAAACCCACGTACACATGACAGATACAGTGCAATGGGCCAGACTTGCAGTTCTACACTTGTTCTTGTTTGCCTCTCGGCCTGGGACACCCAGCTCCTTGACATTTCTGGGTTGCCTGCATTTGACAGCCATGCTTTTGAATAAAAGAGCTAAAGCTCAGCCCCGGGCAGCTTCTAATTCCAGATGTCAGCATTTTCTGTGCATTGTTGTTCACAAGAGCAGGTGCTAGCCTTGTTGCTGGGAAGTGCAACAGGCACTCACAGTCCTGGAAGGCTTGTGCCCAACTCCCTCCTTATGGGTACAACCTCTTGCGGGTCTCGGGTCTACCACTGCTGTGCTGCCCAGGGTTTGAGTTTGCTACAGCTTCCATTGCCTTACTGTCACATTTGTACAAATCAGCCACCACACAACTACTTAATCCAGCTATAAACACCATTTAGCAGCCAAAAGTACCCAGACAAATTTGGAGAGTATTACTTCATTTTGAGATCACAGCTAGATCTTAATGAATGCTTTTGGCTTTATGCAATAGCTTTTTATATGCTGTGATTCAGGATCTTTGGTATAAAACTCTGCACAATATGCACCAGACTTCACCAGCAGTTTCTGTTCTTACTGAAAGAGAACCACACACATTTTGCTTGGTACTTCGTAGGAACATTTGTCCCAACTTCCTTACTTTACTTCCAATATTTGAGCTCTAGAAAAAAATAACAAAGCAAACCTCTTATGTTTCCAGGTATCTTCAGTGGAAATACGTTAGTAGTTGGTGACTACATGAGAAATACCCAAATAGTATGGTAGACAATCACCTTCAAGGCATGTCTTCAGCTACTCTACAGCAAAGCAACTGTGTTGGTTAGGAAGATGGTTGGAGGTAGTAGCCAAGACAGCAAGTGAACCTTCTTTACATCTTAGAAGTGATTTAGCAAGCTGCTTCTTATCTCTGAGCTGAGATGGCATTCACTAAACATGCCAAACATACTAACCATACATGTTACGAAGTGGAGAGTCCAGTAAGATAAGAGAAAGACCCTAGTGTTTTTTAATGCTTGTTCATCTGAAGATGAAATTTTGATCTCTGGATCTAGATCCCTCAGTGCACACACATATGACCTTTTATTCAAAGTCCATTGGTAATGGAACTCCTGCTGAAGCCCATATCTTCTGACTGCTCAGGGCTTTAAGAAATCTAAGCTACACATTTACCCCTGTGAAGCAAAAAGCTCACATGTAAACACCAAGTCATGGTTGTGAATTACTTCTGTTAATTGCTGACATTTCCTGCAATGGCAGCTTCTAACGAGTTATAAATATTTAATATTTGCTTTTCTGAGGCACCTGGAATTCTCCAGTGGGCCAGAATACGTACAAAAATAGAAGGGTTAAAAATCCTAGTCTAAACATCTTAATACAAATACTGGTCATTGCAATTCTCCTGTACTATCCTATATGCCACCAAGATTTCTGTGGTTGAGAGCTGGAAGGAGGAGACTTCATTGCTGCAATAAGATAACAGCCTGAAAGGAAATATTTTCAAGAAAAAAAGTTTTTTCAGGCCTTAGTATACACAAAAGGTCACCAACAGTTTATTTTCCCCCCCTTATACATCACCTTCAGACAGCCAAACAGTTAAGGCAACACAGACATCCAGGAAGCTGACTAGCCAACATACAAAGAGCTTTAAAAACAGCAGAAAGGCCAATATGTTCCTATTTACAATATTTTGTGACCCCAACCTAATCATCATGTTTTATTATTTCCTCATTTTATAGCTCTGCTCTTTCAAGAGAGCCAGCAGCCAACATTTCTTCTCTGCTGGCCAAAGGAGCAGCCAAGTGTCTGATTCACAGCCAATATCAGTTACTGAGCCATAAGCAGCTAATATGAGGTTGTGAATGCACAAGGTAGCAGCTGATGCACTTCTACTGGAAAATTAGACTTGGGTTTTGGGTACCCAAGGATTTTTTTTTTTATATAGACTTAATTCATTCTGTGACCCAATTTGAAATTATTTGATCAAATTTGGATTTAAATTAGGGCAGCCAGTGGAACCACACTGATTTATGCCAGCTGAGGAACTGAGTATATTTTAATACTACATTCTCTTGGTTTTGTGCAAGATTTCAAGCCCAAAGAAAGCAAAATTACCATTGTGTAATTTCAAGACCAAATAGAAGCATGTGCGCTGAAATCAGAAACCCCCAATTTAAAAACCAACAAGAGATGATTTTCCTAGTGTAGGAGTCTCAGTAGAAGGTCTTCAAAACCCAGTAGGCATAGCTTATATCTAAAGCTAGCCAAAAATCATTCACGCTGTGTATTCACTTACAACCCTGTGTAAGAGCAGTCACAACTCTTGGATTCCTTCTGTTGATACCTCTACAAGCAGCCAAACCATTTGTAGCTCAGCTGTATAAGACTGTAATGGTTCATTCCCATTATCTGAGAATGGTATATTGCTTCAAAGAAATGTGGTTGCTTTACAAGAGCTTCAGCCATAGCAATGACTGGCAAACTTCTCCTTGTAACACCGTTCCTGAACATAGCTGTCATGACTCAATGAGAAAGCCATTCCCAAGCAGTGTCTTACAGAGACAAAAATTAAATTAATATTTGCAAGGAAAAAGTGAGCATTCAAACACACTGCTTCTGCAATATCAATCTTCCCCTAAATATAACTCAAATGGAGCCTGATACACAAGCAATACAGAATTCTTAAATGGGAGCAGTGAATAAAAAAACAACACCAAAACAACTTATTTCAAACTTTCTCTAGAAGATCATGAAGTAGATTTCAGAGAGAACTTAAAGCAATTAAGATGTATGTAAAGCAGGAAGATGCTTCAGCAAACAAAAAAATTAGTCAATTGGTTTAATAGCATATCTTTTACAGCTGTGCAGATACAGGTAACCTTATAGTGTACCTAGAATTCCATGTTAGCTTAAATATGGGGAAGGAATAGCAACTAAGATCAATACTGCAATTTCCTCTTAGAGGGAAATTATTTTTCCAGTATACATAAGAAATACTAGTCAACACACCTGATTGTAAGCAATGCACTGGAATAGAAACTTGCCAGTGGCGTTTGTCAGAAAACAACCCTAAGAAACTTTCTAAGTTGATTGCATAGGGTGCTATAAAGTATTTTAAACGATCCTACATCAAGAGTAAAACAAAACAAAAAAAATCATAATTTCACCTTCACCCAGTGTGTTACCTGTTGAGGATACTTCCTTAGATATATAATCTGGCATTTTTAAAGTAGCAGCTCCATTTTGGAACTCACCAAGGAATATGAAGAGGAGCCATTAGGCCACAGCGTTAGTTTGTCCTCACTTGCCATTAGCGGTTCAGAAAGGAAACATTACACAAGACAAGTAGTTGAACTTCCTTATCCACACCTCTGAAAAGGACTACTGCAAGTTTAGGGGATGTATCCTACAGGATCCATATGTTGGTTTTGAGAGGAAATTTAGGAACAGCACCCTTAGGGGGTTATTTGTATTTTAATACTTTTCTAGTTCCCCATTAAAAAGTACCTTCATGCAGAAACATGTATTTTTAACAGCCTCTGACTACAACAAGCACGGGAAGCTCTTAGGCAGCAGCAACTACTGACATTTGAAAAGGGCATCTGCATTTGCAAGTCCCAGCCCAAAAAGGAAATCAAATAGCTCTTCAGTTCATCTGATAAAGATAAAATGGGATGATACTGGAAGTCTAGAGTATCTACCTTTTTGACATATTCCTAAAAATGATTAAAATAAAACCTGAATTTAGAGTCAAATAAAGATCTACAGACATTCTTTCACTTATTTATGTGAAAAGTGTTAATGTACTTTTACTAACGAATCAGCATGAAATTCTGCAAGATTAAAGTTAAACCTTCGGCTTTGAATCCGTGTTTCCTCAGCTTTCTCCTTAACCCATAAGGAACACAAATCTCCTGAACTGATAAGAGTGTAGGTTAAAATCTACAAGTTACTAAGATCACATTTTACCTGCTTTACTTCTAACAGGTCTCCTTTTTCCTTCCATTTACATGTTAATCTTGTTTTAGTCAAAAAGAAGAGCTGTTAACAGTTCATTCAGTTGGCTCACCTACTCATGCAATAGGTGAGCCAACTTTATCCCTAGAGACTGAATATGCCACCTCTGTGACATTTAAAACCTCCGCTGGCCCAAAGACTAATAAGTGCAATTCCATTTCTCAACTTGCAAACCCTTGAGTACAAGTAGTACTGAGTCTCTAGCATTTTAGGGGAGCTACAGTTGAACATTTGCAAAGTTTAAAATTGTGCACATAAAACATGAGGGGGGGGGGCGGATATTAAGGCGTACAGCTAAGGTGCAGTAACAAATTGAGGAAAGACAAGTTTAGACTAGAAATTAAAGAGGAATGTGAAATATTCAGAATAACTGATTATGCATATAGTACCACAACTTGTCATCCTAACCCAATAGAAAGGCTGGCAGTCGAGATGTGGGCCTGGGAACAGGCATGATTCATGTACTGGCTAATGTCTATTTTAATAGCATTCTGAAACTACTGGCAACAGCAGAAGCACAACAAAACAAGCAAGACCGCTCCGCTAAATATGCCATTACAATGCATGCACAGTTGTTTTATTATACACAGGCCAGTAGATTAGTACTTATCCCCTAACAACGTATGATTAGGTTCACTTCAGAAGCAGATACAGACGGGCAATGTGGACGTCCACAGAAACTACACAAGCAATGAAAAGCTACGTGCATGGGAAAACTGGACAAACTTTGCCCTCTGACAGATGATGTGCATAGATAAAGGCAGACTGATATTTTCCTGCACCACATGTCAGGGGATAAAAAGGTGTTATAAAATCTTCCATTTCTTGATTACACACAGCCATAAATGCCAGCTTGTTTTAATTAAAAGGATGAAACATCAGCATTTAACAAGGTTTAGAAAAACTGCTTTTTAGTAAAACTTCCATTTACCCTTCTGTAATATGCCTCTTATAACAACGTACATTCCCCCACACCACATGTGAAGCTCATGTTTGTCAGCACTGCTATTTGGGGCTCCCACCATATTTTATAAGTTCCACACAAATTAAAATAATGGCCAAGATGATACAATGCCTACCTTGGTTACCTAGCCACGGACTGATTGCACTCCATTTGCTTCCATGGTGCTGCAGTCACTGACTCTGAGCAATTTCATCTAAAATGGTTCCTCTAGAGCAGAATAAAAGATAAATTTCCTAATGTCTTAAGGAGGCTGTTGCTAGCCACCAGCCTGGCTGTAAATATTTGCTGTGCATTATATAACATCATTGCTGCTCACTTCCTACTGTAACAGTCATCATTACATGAGCCTGTTTTCAGGCCTTCAGTCCACCATTAAAGTTTCCCTTTAGCTCAGATGTTATACATTTTTATTTTTTTTTCCTTCAAATAATGGTTTTGGATGTTTGACAGTGGTAATAAATGTAAGGAGCTTAATTTTATGGTATAATTTTGTGCTCACACTATTCAAAAGCAACTTTGATATAAATAATAGAAGCAGACAGAGACCACATGAAATAGCTAATTATTTAAATTTTTTTGTTTTGTTACAACACAAAATAAAACAATCTTCACAAATTAACCAAAGGCTGAGTGCCAGGTCTTCTGTAGCTGGTACGCTAAGTACATGTCATTCACCTTCAAAAAACCAGACACTATGAGTCATGTTTCCAACACTCAGGAAGCAGAAATGCCATCTTTGTTCACATGAGTCTGACGATGTTTTCTTGAACCACTTTTTCAAACTTCTTCCCAAAAAGCTAAACCAAAAAATTTCATGTACTAGCTTGAAACGACAAGATAGGGCTTTAAGATTAACATCAAATATTAAGATTCAAGACGAAAGCTGAAAAGCTGGAAACACCAATGCTTCCTGGTAAGAGTGAGAGAGCTGCCTCCACTGAAAACATACCCCATGTTACCATTTCTGCAGTCAACAAATAACATGCTTTCACTTGATGCTCTGAAGATGCGATTAGGAGGCAAATCTTCAACTACTAACTCCCACTCTACCCTTCATTTCAGGCAATTCACCCAGGTGCATTACAGTAAGTAAAAACAGGGTAAGAAAATACCAAAACCTGGCAGCCAGCAAGTAGACCATCACCATTAACCGAGTGAGTCTTGGTTTTTTCCCTGATGTGAAGCCATACACAACTGAGATTTAACCACGACAGTATAATTGTTTCAGAAATCTAAGCCCTTAGCCTGAGTGCTTATGGCAATGAGTTCTGCAAATTAACAGCAGGAGTGAGGTAAATCAATTACCTACCGCATATAGCTAGTCTCGCTTATATGTGTACATAAATATGTGCATATATGTATATACAGAAATACATTGGCACAGCCTTCATCATAAGCCACAAATTACTGCAAACTCAGTGCAACAAAGTCGTGATGCTGCAGCAATGTAGTCGTAACGCTGTAGCACATTAGAACCGCCCCAAGATTCTTGTAGCACATCAGCCTGCAAAGGCACCCTAAGACCATGACATCTTAGGCCAGACGCATTGATACAAAGCACATACCACTTTCTTGTCCGTAAAAACTCCCTTTGGCTCCTGAGTTTCAATCACTTCTCTGCAGAGCCCAGAGGGCAGTTGCAGTTACACTCACTGACTTAAACACCTGCTGAGTTTATATTTCTTCAATACATTTTTTTCATTAGAAAAACAAGAACAAAGAAATTTAAAAGCATATCTAAATTTTAATAATGTTAAAAACAACTTAAACATTAAAGCAACAACAGGCAGGAAATCATGAGCTAAGAGTGCTACTTGGTTCTTTCTGCAAGTCACAGCAGCAGCACTCCTTGTCCTCTCTAAATCAGATGCATGGTTATTTAAATGCATTTATTTAATTTAGCTGTGCACTGCTCCTTCCTCTTGCAAAGCAGATAGTGATCAAAGACTTTAAAAGATCAGCAGTCAGAAGGCCATGGCTATTTCATCCTGCCTTCTCTCCACCCCTTCTAGAATAAATTGTCAAGGCTTACTGAGAACTAGAGGGATCTGGGACTCTCTGTTTGCTTCTAAACCTTTAATTAGAGCAGCAGGAGAGAAATAAATAAACCCTGTCTTCTACCTTTATGACCTTTGATTTCTGACACTGCAAGACACTCTGAAGAAACATTTCAACAACAAAATTCCTCATCTGAGGGAGGGGGAAAGTGTCTCATCTGCCCCTTCTGGTACAGTAGTTTGAGAATGAGATGAGAATGTGGCACACTTCTGTTCAACAAACAATTAGTGTGCCTTTCAGCTGAAATGGGTATTGGGTACTTCATATTACACTGCTGCTCTGTAGTTAATAGGTGTGTCTTTGAGTCTGAAGGAGAGTTCTTCCTCAATGTTACTGTGACACATGGGCTAGATGTAATGAGCAACTGATTCTCATTTTCATAATGCAAAAAAGATCAGGACAAAAGCTCAGATTGACTCAAAAACTATCCCATAATATTAGAGGAAGAACAAGTTAAAAAATTACTTATGGTTCAAAGCAAGCTCTTCTACTTCATTTGGATGTAACCCTGTAAAGCTTTTATTTGTGATTTTTGTTAATTTTTAAACTGAAACCTCCAGTTTTAGACAAATTGAAAAATCTTTAAACATAAAAAATTTCAGCTAGATGAAATCACTCGATATGATCCAAATCTGTGACAGTTGCAGGTAATTCTGTTGGATTTCCAGTAGATTCAACAGTTTTCAAATCAAATCAGTCCACTTAATATAGCTCTTCATAAAGACTTGTTTGCAGACTCTGTTTCAACCTGCATCCACTTTGATTGGCCTCTGTTCTTTTCACATAAAATCTCTCTATCAGAACAATGAAAATTGAGACAGATCCTCAAGCTGGTATAAACTAAAGGAACTTTTCTGACAGGTAGACTTATGCTAGACAGATTCTGGTGCTTCATTTCAGGAGCAATCCTTGCTGTTAGGATTAGTTCACAAAGTATATTTTGTAGAAGAGTAGACAACACTGGTTTAAAAACATACAGCTATGATTATCTGGTAGTTCTTCCAAATGTACTAATCCAGCTTATTTTCATCTATATATACTGTATATACTAGAGACTCAGGCATAAAGAGTGACAAATCACAACAGTGATTTCAGGAGACCCTCCCATTTATTTGGATCAGATAACAATTTGGTCCAATAATCTTATTCTTCCCTCTTTTCCTCTATGCAAATCCTGACCTATGGCACATTTTAAGAGTCTGAAGTTTAAGAGACTTTTTAAAATTATTTGGGCATCTTTATTGGCAATATACTGGAGGAGTAACAGTAAAGCTTCACTTCTCACAGGGGCATCCAACAAAGTGCCTTTTTCAAAAGGAAACAGCCCTTGTTTCTCTCAGCAACAGAAGAAAGCCTCCCTGAAGAGCTTCCTGTATTCTGCAGGGTGTCTGAAAAGGGGAATTGCTGTTAACCATGCCTCTCAGGCTCCATTGTTATCAGCATCCAAGTTCTTCCTTTGCCCATTTTCACCTCACCTATTTTTCACCTTTTGCTATTTATATTTCCTCAGGCATAAACTTCTTGCTTTGCGAAAATGGAGACCTACCTGCCTCATGAGATTTTCAGAGGTAGAAAAAAAAATTTCAGACAAAAGTAATCTCAAGTTTTATATGTGTTAGTGTAACTTCAGACAGAATGGGTTCACTTTTCTCCTGTATATCTACACCTTCATTTTACAATAGGCAGACTTACAGTATGGGCATAAGGCTGCATGTAATTCCCCTCCCTGCTGGTAGCTCCCCAGGAAGCCTTGAGAGAGACATTTAGTCTCATACACACCAAGGCACCAGAAACCTTAGGGTTTGTTGTTATCAACATCCACTCCCTGTCCACTCTCAAATGCTAAAATGAAGAGGGATATAAAAATGCAGATAAATCCCACTGGTCTTAGTTTTCACTGGTTAAAACTGAGGCTTGTACCCCCATTATAATTCTTTGGACGCATCTTAATTATTCCCATTTTAAAAAGTCACAGATGTGTTGATATTGCTTTTATATGAAGCAATAAAGTAAAACAAGTCACAAACCCTTTAATTTGTCTACAGATTAAATTAAAATCCAGGTATAAAGACATTTAATGTAGATCGAGTATCTCTGCTCTACTTCCAATATCACCAAACTCAGCCAAGTTACTGGCTGCTGCAAAGTAACAGCATAGTCTAAATAACCACAAAAGTTCAGAGACAGGACTGATAGGTGCCAAAAAAATTCTCCTCCATGAAAGAAATGCTTCTGCAATCTGAATGACCAATTTCTTTGCAAGTCCAGAACAAAAATAGTCTAGATGTACTTCGCAGCTCGCATCTGACATATACTACATTTTCACCATGGTAAAAATACAAGATCAAAAGAGCATAGCCAAGGGGTATAATTTTCTCCTCCTTTGTCACATCCAAAATGTTAAGTACACATTCTTTTCCAGCAATCCCCACACAAAAGGATAAGATGAACAGCAGTGAACTTCAGTCTATTCAATGTCACCCCAAAACAGGTAATTACCATATGAACATTAAACTGATGCACTCCTCTCCTTACAAGGTTCCTTTTTACTAGCTAAAGATATTACCAGATCTTAATTGGTGTGGAAATGAAATCTCTTGGAGCTGCAATTCAGAGACCTCCAGAACTTTACCTACCAGCTTATTCTAAACAGCATTGATAAAAGTAGGTCAAAATAAACCTTAAAAAAGTAATCACTGTCTTAGAGCCAGAATTGCATGCAGAAACTGAATTCATGTCTATTCATATAATCTATATAAGTCACTTCTCAGCCAGTAATTGCTGGTCTGTTCCTCTATGGAAAGGTTTACTGCACCCCTGTCTGTGTCCTTACCCATGAGCTTTGTGGCAAAATACAGATATACGAGCATCAGTGTGTTGTAGACTATAGGAAAATAGGGCAACAGGCATCAGCTGAGCAGTTCAAATCAAAATCTACTGGCAAACTTAGACTGCACATGGATTTAGCTCTCGCTTCATTCACTGAGGGGAAGAGAGGAAAGCCATGCACTTCAGGTTCTTTAAAAGATGTATCTCTAAAATTCAGAGCTACTTGGAGACAATCTGATTTAGCTTCACTCCAAAAAATTACTTAACAGAATCTCTTTTCTATGATAGTTCCTTCACTAGCTCTTTCCTAAAATACAGGAGAGGGAGAAAAACCCCTGAGGAATTGACCGGTATGGTGAGAATGGCTGAATTCTACCTCAAGGGCAGCCATGAAAGAAGTCTTAAAATTAGGTTTCAAAGGAGAAAGAATGGAAGTGCTCTAGTCCAGACAAGCCAAAGCAGAAAGCCATGGTACATCACATTATGTTAGTTCAGGATGTCCTAGCCAGTTTTGTTCCTGTACAAACTGACACAAAGCTGATTTTTCTGCTTATACAGTACTTAAAGTAAAGGGTACATATAAAAAATACACTGATGCTGAGAGGCTGAACAAACCCTGGCATGTTTGAGAGGATGATCTACATTAACTTTCAAATACTCATCTACATCCTTCCAAAGTTAAGGCAGCTGATGTTTACCATGAAGAATTTTCTTTCTCTAGAGAAGTTACTTCAAAAGGAAGCAAACAGCTGAAAACCCACATATACACATAAATGCTCTGTGATTTTAAGGGCATGTTATATCATTGATCAGTCCATGTAATCTCCATGTCATATGGAGAAGTCACATATGAAAATATGCTACTGTCTTTCTAACAAGGTCTCTAATAAATCCCATATCCTTTCATGTACTTAGCACTTTCTTTAATGCCCCATACTCAAAAGCCATAGCTTGTAAAACTATTCTCCCAAGCCCACAGCTTTCTTCTTAACTACAAGTTTTCTTTAACAAGTGCCTGTGAGCACCTGTGCACTTACAGCAAAAAATGTGTTTCTTTGCTTCTTCACTGCAGGTTTCCACATAGGAAACATCACCACAGCCCAAAAACTGGGGAAAAGAGGGAAGGAGGCATGTCACAAATATGCAGCTCTCCAAAAGCTTTCAACACAGAAATGAGCTTTCATATTTCTATTCCAATTGGACAGTTATTTTCTCCATTTGTGTCAAAAGATGTGTCTCATCCACAGTCTCACAGCAGACCCAATCCAACTGTCACTGCTAAGCTCACACAGCCTTGATGCACTAAGCTACCCACTCTGACATGAGTTACTGTCCCTGCTCCACAGACCTGCTTTCTGCCAGAACAGCAGGGGGAAAAAAAAAAAATATCAGGGCACCAGTCTGCTTTTAAGGGTTTTATTTTTCGCTCCTTAGTATTCATCACCTAGGCATTTATTTGATGGGACAATCACTGTCATCATCATGTTAAATTGACAGAAAACTAGGATTGCTGATTTATACTCGCAGCAGAAAGATTCAAAAGCTACAAGCAGCACAACATACAATTCAACAGCAGGACATAACTTCTGCACCCAAAACTTTATGGAGAAAGTTGTCTCATCTTACCTCCCTCCCAGCTGCCACAGTCCTCCCCTCTCCAAGCTCTCTGTGGGCGCCTGGGCCCCCACTCCCTTCCATCTGCTTGAGTCTGTGTGAAGCTTGGAAGTCAACCCTGGACCAACACAGCTCTCACAAGCACCGGTTCCATATAGACTGTTTTACAGCTGCTCTTCAGGATCTAAGCCACAGCTCGTGGACTCATTCATCTGAGAATACTTTGCCAGCTCCTGCACTTGATTCTGCCTGCGGAGAGCAGCAGCAGCAATAAAAAAAGGTCATGACTGTCACTGTTCAGCACACACATTTTACATGCCAAAATAGTTTTTGCAAGAGTTAGCACAGATAGAAAAAAAATTTTTTGCTCCAGGACACTGGCAAGGAAAATTATTCTCTCTACCAACACATTGGCAAGGAAAATTCCTCCCCCACTCGTGCTTGCAGATTGGAAATTTTCCTTGCATCAGGATGCTGGCCAGTCTAACCCAGTCTACAAGCATCTTAAAGCTGACATGTTGTTGGGCAAATAAAACAAGTTTGCTTTCATTTGCTTTCAACACCAACTTCATTGACTTAGACATCACTAAGAGTTACTGTCAATACATATATTTTCAGCTCCCTCACTAGCACTTTCCTACAGATGGATTTTTAGGTATATGAGCCATTCTACCCTGAGGTTAAGAGAACACTGGAGGGGGTTTGTGCTTGTGCACAGAAATTAATCGTGTACAGGACCCGTCACTGACACATGCTGTCTGTTCAGATCAACTTCCCTCTCCAACACGCACCACAACCTTAACTTTGAAGCAAGAATATTCTCAGTTTGCTACTAACATGCTACAAGCCACTAGGCTCAGGGAAAAATAATTTCCACCTCGCATTGCTCTTTAAATAAAAAGGGCTTTGCAAGAGCTTGCTCTCTCACTGCTCAGACATCACCTGGCACAAGAGGCACAGCTCCTAGTTTATAGTACATTCTTTCTGCAGCATAAGTTGCAGTGGAAGAGGGAACTAGCCGACAATTTTTCCTCATCTTAGAGCCAGAAACTGAGGCCCTTGGAGCCCGCCCACAGCTCCAGGAACTCCGTATCCACATTACCACACCCTTTAAGTGCACTCTACCCCTTCTTGGCAGGGTTTATTGGATTAGGTTTACTAACAACTGCGCGGCTTTAAAACAGGAGCAGGCTTGGGACACGAGTACAGAGCAGTATGCATCTGACCATATTAATTGATATCTGTTTTTATAAGCCTTGCAGATTGCGGTATCTACCAAGGGGTACTTTTGGCTTCAGGCAGAACAGAGTCATGGTGAGATTAGCAGCAGCATTTCACGATCAAGGTCTTCCACACACAGTTATTTTCTGCAAGATGAAAGCAGTCTCCCTGGACAGCAAGTAACTGGCTCCCTGCAAAGTTAGTGCTCTATGCCCTTCAGATTAGGGAAATTGCAATTTGTTTTCATTATGAGAAATAAACTGATTAGCAGATGGCTATTCATTTTTCTCCTCTCCGTCAACTCTAATATAATACAAATGGAAATCTCACTTCAATGAACATTCAAAGAGCTCTCAGAAAAATCAAAATTCCTGTACATTAAGTGTATGGTTTTTGCAAATCAAGTAAATTAATCTTTGAAAAAGGAAGTTTGCTTTTACATTTGACTGATAGCATGCAATATGATTAAAATACATTGATCTGCAAGCTTTAAACAGATGATTGAAGATCAACTTAGACATTAGACCCACTCATCTAGGTTTTACCCACTGAGTGGATATTCTTCAGGCTGCGTAAGCACCATTTGTTATCTTTATTTTGGCTCAGTATCTTTATCAACCTGGCAAACCACACTAGGGGGTGGTTAAAGGACAAAAACTCAAGCCAGAAAGTCCCCCTTTCAGCATGCAACACTTTCTTCCAGGCCAACAAGTCTGAAACATTTGCCTAGATTTTGGTTTCACATTTATGCTGCGTGCAGCAGAAAGTACATTTGAAACATGCAGAAGAGTTTGTGCAGGAGGCACATGGGTGTGCGCAGGGAGACCTGAGCCCGTGGCAGGAGGAGGAGGTAGAGACGACCTGTCAGTCCTGGCTGTGTCATTCCACATGTCCTTGTCTCCCACCGCTTCTCTGCCTGCTCTGTGTTGATTATAAACCCTTAGCTGTGGCTGCTCACGATAGCCCAGGGAGGCCTTGGCCATAAGGGGCTTCCCAAGCACAGCATGATGTGAAGACAAACAGCTCTGGAGGGGATTTACAGGACTACAAAAAAATACAGGAGAATGATTTATTTCCTCTGTAAGCTGTTGTTTAGGAATCAGTGCAAGAGGACACCACCAGTACACTCGTGCCCTCCCCTACCCATTCAGCAGATGGTACTTTAATAACAATGTGATCCAACCTCACTATAAAGTTGTACAAAAAAAGATACCACAGCATTTCAGTATATTGCTACTACATTTTCACATACTTTATGCCTTCTTGATCCCCAGCTATCACCTATCCAAAGAGCTGCCATCAGCAAATAACATTCTCCCAGACTCAGGCAGATTAGGGACAGTGCTGCTGCACTGGTTACAATGGTTTCCTTCTCTTGCACAAACCCAGCAGCCAGAGCAGCAGTACACGAGGCTCCAACACACCACCAATCAAAAATTATGAAAAGTTACTGTGTTATAGTAGCAAATACAAATCTGGAACAGATAGGAGACCTGTGGAGCAAGCCACATAGTCAACGAGCGCTTGCCTTTCACTGGGAATATACCTCTAGTCAATAAAGCACTTAAACATATGTGTAAGTCACATTGCAGCCCGCGAGCCTTAAAATGATTAAGTGCTTTCCTGAACAACAGCTTAAGAGGAAATAAAGTATTCTCCTGATTTTTATAGTTTATTTCAGAAGAAGGTCCCTTGATTGAAATAATACTGTTTGTGTTGTAACTATTTGACTCATGGCTTGAATTTCCTGCCATATAGAGTTTCCCCAAAAAACACCTGGAAATTATGAAATAAGAATCTGTCTTAATGGCCATTTCCAGTCTTGCAGTTAGGGCATCAATTATCTGTTTCCTCCTAGACAGCGAATGATAAATTGTTATCTTAAAAAAAGTCAGATATTAAAACATATTGTGTAATGCAGAATAAGATCTAGAGCTGTCATCCTAACCCCAGGACTGGAAAGGAACTGGACGTGAATCTTCAGGGGCTCTGAGGGAGTAGAGAGGACTGCAGGGGCTCCTAGTTGCCCTCTCATTCCCAGTATATTCCTGATGTTCCTCCTCAGATTCCTGGGTGGTAATACAATTGCTATATCTCAGCTGACAAATCCACAGGTCTAGAACCTTTTTTAAAACCAGGTTTACCTGCCATCCTCAAAGTATTCAACTCCTACCTCACTGTGAGCTCCAGAGCTCTCCAGAAATCACAGAAGAAAGGCTTGCCACCTTACCTCAACTGCCATCCTTTGGGGAACTGTTTAAAGCAGGCAGGACTGAACGTGCTTCAGCCCAGTCCATCAGCAACGGCACTCAGTCCTAAGGAGAGCACGAGCTCAGAGCCCAGATCAGTCAACCACTGGAAGGAGCGTTGGATTACAGGACCTGGCTCACGGTCCACATTGCAAAGCCTTTTCTTCATTACATGATGCAGACCCTCCAGCATTACTTTATGACCAGGGATCCTTACAACCTTCTGCAATTTGCATGGCTTTGAAACTTTAAGAAATTCCTTATTATTTCACCCCAAAGGAAAGAGTTAAAAGAATTTTAAAGCTGAGAGATTGGATTTGTACTGTGTGAAATTAATTCAACCAAACACAGCAACCCAATAGAATCCCCAGACCTCTTTAAATGAGCCCCTACAGCAGATAATCTCTTCTTAATCAGTTTGATGCTCTGATAAATCGGCTCCTATTTCGTAGCATGGGGAGAAAGGAGCAACTGAGTCAATGCTTGTTTGAAACAGAATATTTTGAGATAGAAGCTATTTGTATATGTAAAAGCTAGAAAGCCTCTAATTTAGCAACACAGGCAATTCGTTTCTATTTCAACTCCAAGTCTGTTTGTCTACTCCTGTGATATTTTGAGGGATTTTATGTTAGCCCATGTGCATATCATTCCACTTGCCTGCACAGCAAAATTTGCTTGAGTACACAAAACATATAGCAACTTGTTGGGCTGAGTAATAGTAATAATCCATCTAATCACAGTCAATTCAGCTGCTGGTTGCTTATGGGCATCTTTTACACATTAATTTAAAGACTGAATAAGCAAGATCAGAGCAGCTATTTAACAAAAGCATGCTCATAAAGCTCCTCTAAGCACCCAACACTCATTTTCAGAGGCTTGTGATCTGGGAGCATGCTTTTAAAATAAGTTTACCAGCTTTAACCTTTCTGCCTGTCATCAGAAAAAACACTCTCAAGTCAGGGAATTTTACTTGATTTGTTACTAAATAACACACATTTCTGATCACTAATTTGGGCATTGAGAAAAAAAGGATACAGATAGACAAACATAATGGGGGGGGGGGGGGGGGTGTTGTGTTTGAGGAGGTTGGGTGGTTTGTTTTTTGTTTTTTTTTCCATAAAGCCTTTATTGTGTCCATCCCTCAGTATCAACTTGCCTTATTTTCAAGGAGTTACACTCAGTCAAAACTACCCCAGTGAGGTGACAGGCAGCACAGGACAAAGTCTAGGTGGCACAAGCAGTTTCTTCCTTAAGAAATATTTTTTATTTCATATGTTTGAGCAGGGATACCATGCATACTAGCTGAGGTTGGGGCCCATGATGGGTTCCCACTGTTGTTTCCAGTTGCCTCAGAGCTCGCTGGCAGCAGTTGTGTCCAGCATGGAGCAGTTTACGGCCTTCTCAAACAGGTCACAGCTACAAGCCCCACTGCTTAAACCTGGTTACTTGTGTCCCTTACACTGTCACAACAGGGAAATAAAGTATTTCACTAGCCTGTGGCTTCAACAATGGATGTAGAAGAACTAAGGGTCAAATTTCCTACGTGGGTGGACATTCCCATATGGAACAAGCACTCCCTGGTCAGAGTGTCAGGAGGTGGTATTATAAAGCAGTTAAAAAGCATGACTTCAGACTTCTGTCCAAACTTGTGCCAAAAATTGTTCTAATCCATGGTGCTGTAAAAGGATCTGGTCACTTGAACCATAATTCAGAGTTGGCTAGAGATGGTGCCTTTATATCACTCCTAAGTGTGCTGCAGAAGTAGCTGTGCCTCAACCACAGCAACCAGGTCACCACAAGGACATTTGTATTTCCTGCACGTGTTGTCAGAGGTAAAGCTATTGGACATCAGTTAATTCCTTCCCCAAGACAACAGCACAGCAGTTCAACTACAGGAGAAGGTGCACTCATTGCTTAAACTCAACTGTAAAGCTTCTAGTAGAAGTCAAACATCTAGAGTATGGAAGATCCCTCCACCTTTCCAGGAAAAACATTAACAATAAAACAGAAGTGGGCTCTGAAGACTTGGATGAATATATGAGGGTCTAAGAAGCACTAGTATCCACTGAGAAAGAAATCTCAACATGTGAGAAACAAGAACAGCTCTTCCTGAGAAGCTTTTCCTGGCTTTTTGCTTTAAAGGATGACACTGAACACAGACAAAAATTTCACATATGAAAAACAGATACATTGCAAAAAGCAAGTAGTGAAAGTGTCAGTGACCACAGATGTCTAGCTCTGCATAGCAGTAGTTCTTCTGCAGAGTGCCTGGAATACCCCCAGTAAAACGCCATTCAAGAATCAGGACTTTTTGTAATAAAACTGTACTGATCAGTGATACGCTTCCCTACAGGCCACAATACCATCACAGCAGGTGGTTCAGGGAAAGTATAGATCAATGGAAACCATGGTGTTAAAGGAATTCATGTGTGGAGCAGGGTGAGTTTTTTTTAGTGGAGCACTTGACATGACAGGTGTGTATGCATGGAGATATCACTAGTTCAGGTCCAATATTATATGCAGAACTTGAAATTTCAAAATTTCAGTTGGAAGTTGCAGTTATACACATTAGCTTTCCCTTCTAACTAGAAAAGGGATACTAAAAAGCTCTCTAGTTCTTTTTAGAACACCACCTTTCTTTTAAAAGCATTTATTTACACATGACTAAGGATGTGCTAAGTCCTTGACTATACATCTGGTTTATACAAACTTGACTTGTCAATATAGCATTTGTATTGTTGGTTTATGAAGCAGCAAAGTCTCTGGGCAATGAACTCTGCTAGTACTGTCTACAGAAGTTTCATGTATAATTAGACTCCTATAAAAGTAATCACTTTTTGATCAGTAAAGATACCATTGTTACATCATTCTATGTTATGTTACATCCAGGTTTCTCAAGGAGGCTGACTAATCACCATAAGCATCATAATATTCCAGTTAGATGTATTTACTGTACCATACATTGCAGAAGTAAACAGAGATTGAAAAGCTAAGTGTCTTGCCATCAGATCCTTTAAATAGTCTGTGGCAGATTCAAAGTGTTCTTTATGGTAATGAAAAGGAAGGCTGCTTAATAGCTAAGCACCAGATTGATACTTGGGAGATCTGAAGTCACTTCTTTCCCATACACCTTTTGTTTTGTGGCTGGCATGCTTCCAAATATCTCCAGGTTCATCCCTAGTACAAGTGGGTGAAACTAATTAGGAGCAAGATCTGGAACTCCTTAGATAAGGACAGAAAGTGTCAAAGTAACCCAGCCACACACAGCATAAGCGAACACTGCTTGTGCAGTAATGTTGTTTTCCATATGAAAGAAGGGAAAAAACTCCTCTCTAAATTGCCGACTGCTTGGTCTTAGGCAATGGGAGCTAAAGCACAGGTTAATCCAATGAGGTTACGCACCACTACCCCACCCCACGCAGAGACACCTTAAATAAGGCAGCTTATTCCACCTTTCAAAATACAAAATGACTTCACATCAAGGCAGTCTTGGAGCCCCAAGAATGTGGGTGAGTTCATACTAGTGCACTGTAACTTCACATCACAACTTAGCGCTCGTGCCATGTAGACTACCCTACAATCCTTTGTGCTTGCACAGCTTCTGTTTCATGGCATCTGAGGCATCCAGACACACAAGCAGTAAAGAGAAGACTTTGGGGAAAAACTTGTAAATGCTCATGGGACTCAACTAACCTCTCCCAGTGGAGAGAAGCTATAGGATAAGTAGTCCAGCAGGTTATCCCCTCCCTCTACTCTGCCCTAGTGACACCACATCTGGAGTTCTGTGTCCAGTTCTGGGCTCCCCAGTTCAAGACAGACAGGGAACTACTGGACAGAGTCCAGCAGAAGGCTATGAGGATGATGAGGGGACTGGAGTATCTCTTGTATGAGGAAAAGCTGAGACAGCTGGGTCTGTTTAGCCTGGAGAGGAGAAGACTGAGAGGGGATCTGACCAATGTTTGTAAATATCTAAAAGGCAGGTGTCAAGAAGATGGGGTCAGACTCTTTTCAATGGTGCCTGGCAACAGGCACAAACTGGAACATGGGAAGTTCCATCTGAACATGAGGAAAAATTGCTTTACTCAGAGTGACCAAGCACTGGAACAGGCTGCCCAGAGAGGCTGTGGAGTCTCCTTCTCTGAGATACTCAAAACCTGCCTGGACACAATCCTGTGCATCCTGCTGTAGGTGATCCTGCTTTAGCAGGGGGGTTGGACTAGATGTTCAGAGGGGTCTTCCAACCCCTATCAATCTGTGATTCTGTGAAGTATTCACTCCTGTGTGCTTCAGCACCTGCACCACCATCACATCTCATACTAACTGGGGGGAAGAGTGACCTGCAATTTACAGAAGTAACAATATGGATCACAGTCTTATGGAATTAAAGATATGAAAGCAGACACGTAATGGAGTGATGTTGGCTTTGACTTCATATTTCCTTTGGTTCTGTGTTTCAATAGACTCGTTCAAAAACTTGCCTAATAAGAGACCACACCTCATGCACATGGGCTCCTAATACACTGTGTTGATTTCAGCCTTTCTTTGATACGTTCCCAGGGCCACTGCAGTACAATTCATATCACACATTAGCTTCAACCTTTTCATTCAATCAGCTGTCAAATACATGTTATACATTGAAATATCTATCGTTCTGTAGAAGAAAGCAAAATTTAAGGTTAACAGAAAAGACCCTTGGGTCAGGCTTAGAAAAAAGGTACAGAAGAGATTTGGCTTTTCAAGCTTTCCTCTATAGCGTGTATATGTTCTTCTTCAGCTCTCCTACTATCAGTAAGTCTGTTCATCTCAGGGGAATTACATTTGATAGCATATTTAGTTCACAGGACTAGCACAGTTACATTAAACAGAGGCTGCTAATAAAACATTACATCTCCCTCCCCCCGGCACTCCATTTGCCACGATGTAAAAGGCAGACACCCCATAGAGAAATTAATCAGAAAGAAGGAGAATGAATCTAAGGAGTGAAAATTAAAGACCCCATGACATCTACATCCATCTACTACATCCAGATGAAACAGTGTCCCAAAACTCAAGGATGTATTAAGATCCTTCTGAGGTGGAAGTGGTTATAGAATTCAGCATATTATCATCAATATAAATTATAGTTATTTAAATGGAAAGATTTCTCTTTGCTCATCACTGAAGCTCCACAGAGAACACAATGTCCTTTAGAGGAAAGCACACCTGTTTTGCTCTGAAAAGTGATGAAAGACTTAAAGCTTAAAGACATATCCTGTAGAGGCAGTGTCAGTCTGACTTCAGTAAAGCCATGCTGGTTTACCTCCGCTAAGGATACAGCCTAAGAACCTACATTTATGCCATAAAGGGAAATCTGAAGTAGTTTCTGTATTCAAAGAGACATAATTGGGTGTCCCCAAATCCCAATTCTCCCCAGCTGGTCTAAATGCTCTCAAAGCTTTTCAGCCCCAGAACTATTCCAACGCTAAGAGTGCCTAAAACTGTCTTAAGGACATCTTCGTTTCCATTTAGCCCTTAACCAGATACTCATCTGTCAGTATTCCTACAAAAAGATGTTTGCAGAATCTATTGATGCTGTATGTGGGAAGGATCCCAAATGTCTGGGCTAACAGATTTGGCTGAAATGGATTAACCTGGATAGAATGCAAAAGAAGCAATCTTGGCTTTAAGCACACATGCACTACTCTAACCTTTATAGACTTGAACTTGGAGCACAGAGGATAGCTTTAACCAGAAAGGGAAACAGTAAAATGTGGGCAAAAGTGCACACACTGTGCAGCATGTTTTAAACAGCCACGCAGGTATGCAGGTTTTGCAACATCCTAAATGCCAGAATTTAAATTTACGACATGAGCAAAAGTATATGCAAGAAAAACCTCATGAACATTAGCTCTTACAGACAGTAAGAGATTTGTGAAGCAATACCCAGATTAGAGCTTCCTCAAAAAGGAATTTAGTAGAGCAGGATGTGAAATGCTACCTTCAAATCTGTTATGCCCAATTCAGGTAGAAGACCTGAACTTGGAGTGGGGAGCAGGGAGAGAAAGACCCTTAAGTAAATCACATCCCTCCACAATACAGAATACGGGGTAACTTATACAGCAAGGATGCTGTATTTAAGTTACATCACTTCAGGTATTTCCAGGTGAACAAGGCCAAAATCAACCACACAAGCCTAGTTTTTTTTACCAAAGGCTTTAATTTTAGTAAAATAAAAGCTTGACTTTATTTTAAATTTAAGCTCACCTCTCTTAGACACACATAGCAACCTTAAGTCACTTTAAGGGAGACTGCAAAAATCCCAAAAAGACAGAAGTTTTAAGTGTAAAGCTGCTTTTATTCTCAAACACCAAGATTGGAATAATCTTGGCAGCTCTGGGTCAGAGATCACAACTGGGCCTTGAGAGATTATTAAACAAGCATTAAAATATGGTGAGTACTCTATTACATGTTCTTGCTGGACAGTCTCATACTTCCTCTGTCACAAAAGCTGTTACTTTTCAGCAAGTGGCTACACACCAGAAGATGGATAACAAATGGCAAATTTAGTTACAGTTGATTTTCAAAACACACATCATAATTTATTCAGAGTGAAAAAAACATCTTACCTCCTTCTCTTGCAGATTGCTGAGTTGAGGAGAATACATGATCTCACCTGCTCTGCAGGAAGGATGGTAGCATCAGACTGTTTGAGGGTGGAAAGGGTTTTCCCACGTATTTAAAAGTCCTGTTCATACCCTCTCTCCAGTAAAAAAATCATGGTAGAGACTGCAATCAAATAACAAGACAGATAGTAACTAATGGGAGCACTATCAGTGCAAGCCCACTACTTGTCAGAAACATATTTGGTACAGTCCTGCCTATTTACAGAAGACACACACCAAGTCCTGCCACTAAAGCACCAGAGGAACAAACAGGAGCAGGCAATTACAGGCTACAAAATACAAGTCTGCCTTTCTCACTTTGTCTCCACAAACGCTCCTTCTGTTTCCTTCTTTCTTAAATTTACCAAACAGCCCAGTGCCGAAGCAGCCTCCTATTATTTCAGCTCCAGTAACAGAATGCTACAGACATTTCATTTAGCAAATTTCACTAGATCATAGAATCATTTATGTTGGAAAAGACCTTCAAGATCCTTGAAGCCAACCATAAACCTAACACTGCTAAATCCACCACTAAACCATAACCCTAAGCACCACATCTGCACATCTTTTAAATACCTCCAGGGATGGTGACTCAACCACTTCCCCACACAGCCTATTCCAGTGCCTGGCAACCCTTTCAGTGAAGAAATTTTTCACAATTTCCAATTTAAACCTCCCCTGGTGCAACTTGAGGCTATTTCATCTTGTCCTATCATTTGTTATTTGGGACAAGAGACCAACATCCACCTGGCTACAACCTCCTTTCAGGCAGTTGTAGAGCATAAAACCCTTCACCAGCTTTGCTACCCTTCCCTGGACATGCTCCAGCACCTCCATGTCTTTCTTGTAGTGAGAGGCCCAAAACTGAACACAGTACTTGAGGTGCGGCCTCACCAGTGCTGAGTACAGGGGGACAATCACTTCCCTAGTGCTGCTGGCCACACTGTTTCTGATACAAGCCAGGATGCTATTGGACTTCTTGGCCACCTGGTCACACTGCTGGCTTGTATTCAGCTGGCTGTCCACCAACACCCCCAGGTCCTTTTCTCCCAGGCAGCTTTCCAGCCTGTAGTGTTGCATAGGGTTGTTGTGACCCAAGTGCAGGACCTGGCACTGAGCCTTGCTGAGCCTCATACAGTTGGCCTCAGCCCATTAATCCAGTCTGTCCAGATCCCTCTGTAGAGTCTTCCTACCCTCAAGCAGATCAACATGCCCACCCAACTTGGCATTGTCTGCAAAGTTACTGAGGTTGCTCTCAATCCCTCATCCAGATCATTGATAAAGATATTAAACAGAACTAGATCACTATTTGCTTATACATCAGACCCTTGATAGTAACAATTCCTCCCTGTATTACATTATACTAGACTTCCAACACCACCATCAAAAGAAGAGCAGCAAACCACATGAAAGCACCATGGCTATGTCTAAGACTGTCCCAGTATTTGATTTTTCTAAGTGATGAAATTTATTTTGGGCTGTGGTAACATCTGCAATACCAAGATATCTCATTCCACCACTGCAGTGAGAGCAAGGTGCTATCCTGGTTACATGATAGGAAAGAATAAGTACAAAGGGAGTGTTCAAGTAACATCATTTAGTAAAGTTATTTATGCTACCATGTCTTCTGGGAGTTAAGAAACATCCCCAATACATCCTATAAACTATAGTACTGTCCTTGTGAAAGATTAGAGGGGAAAGGATGAGAACATTTGTAACAAATGTTCAATGACAAATTAAGTCAGATGACTATGCTTAAATGTTATTTGGAGGGTGTTGGTTTATTTACCTGATAAAAGGCTTAGGTGGACTGCATCTTAGTACTGATCAGCACTATACACACAAACACTCTGCAAAATATTACCTAAGTGAAATAAAGTGAGTTGGAAGTTGCTAGGTGTTTCTGACTTTGGGTAATACCAGATTTTTCTATGTTAACTCTCACTGGCTTACTCTTACTATTTCCCTTGGTATTTTCCACTACAGCTTTATGAAACAATAAGCATTATTTCACTATTATGTTCAATGTTACAGTTTCCTCTCTTCTTACGTTACTGTCACAAGAACATGGGAAGGAGGGCTAATCCCTATACCTTTTAGGAAAAAGGCCTGACCCCATAGGCACTTACTGAATAAAAAAGCAGAGGGTTTTTTGCCCTTGGCATATTAAACAGCAGGCAAATTATAATGATGATAAAAGCTTAGGTATATGAATAACTTTCACTTCAAGTTAGACTGAAGTCAAAGGTAATTTCACTCAAGGGTTAATAGTCTGCCCAGGGTTGAGGCCTGTGTGAAATGTCAGGGTTTATCTGAAGTTGTAAGGAAGACTTGTTCTAGCTTTCAACACCAGCAAATAAAAAACTTTATTTTAGCAAATCCAGAGCAAAGCAATGTGATTTTGTTGCTACCTTAGTTTTCTCCCTGAATGTGTGTCTGTACGTGTAATAAAATGAATCATTTAGTCCACATCAGCTCTCCCCAGGAATGTGACAATAACCAATTGTAAAATTATCAGTGAATTCCTACCTGAGGCAAATTTAGCAGAATTCAGATTTGCTAGTTTTACAGTGACAAGATGAGGATCCTTTTCTCAGCAGCACATTTTTGTCCTGTAAATAACATTTCTGCATTTGATTCAAGATGTTTGGGGAAGTCCAGGCAATATTAGACTGGCAGCTGTGGGATGCTGTGTATTTTCCAACAGCTGGAGTGAGGAACAAGGAGCAAAGTCTACTACCTACTAGCCTCACTTGTGTGCCTTTGCTCTTCCTCAGTTTACCCTCAATAACACTCTTCTAACAATAGCTTGCTTCAATGGTTGCAAAATACACTGAATGCTAGGCACTACGCACCTAAATACATATACTACTGATTTCTCTTCACAGCAGGGTGCTCAGCTCTGAAAACAAAGTATTTGGGCATACCACACAAATACAAGAAAAGGCTTAACTGAAAACGTCTTCTCAGACTAAATGCTTCAGTTCAGACTGACAATTTATATTGTAATAATTCACATCCACTTCAGGCTAAGTTGTATTTCAAACGTAACTTTTTGCACTACTACAAGACTAAGAGAACTCTGGTAGGAAATACACACATCAGCACTTTCTTCCCCCTTTAAGCACAGTGCAGACTTTGAAGTAGCAACAAATGAGAACAGGTGTATTTTGTAAACAAATTTCTACATCAACTTTCAAGATTACCGTGTAAAGTGATTAAAAGACTCATCATCTTCCTTACTGTAAAGGGTAACATAAATAAACACTTTTTTTTTTTCAGAGATATTAGGTTGATCAATTAGGCCTATTGCAGAAAGACTTGAATTAGTCTGATTAGTCTCAGCTACTTAAATTCAGAAACAGATGCCTCACTTTGCAAGACTGGTGATTAAAGGCTGTATTCACAAAAAAAAATTGGATTACACACACTTAAAACAATACCTGCCATTTTTCAGCCTTCCCCCCCACAGCAGATGGCCTATACAATTAGTGACTTCAAAAAATTCTCACTAGAGCTCCTCCAAAGCTGAGACATGACTGCCCTCACTTCCAGAGACAAAGGTATGCACAAGCCAAGACTATTTTCAAACATTCTCCTCATATTAGGTCTGATCACACAGGTCAAGAAAACCATTTACACAGGGGTGCAAGTCAAAATGCAGCAGTTGCTTGATCCCAGAAGAGTTACCCATATAGCTACTAGCAGCACAGGAGAGGCAGAGGAACAACATATGAGGCTCAGTAGCAAATAAAATCCACATCTCACCCCCATAATACTCCAGCCAGCAGAAGCAAGTGAGAAAGCCAGAACTCAGAAACACAAAATGGCTCATTATCTACCCCAGAAGACACAGCACTGCCAACACTGCTCCTTATCAAGTCCTTAACAGGTGTAAAATTAGCTCTTGTTATTAAAGACAATGGAGTTACATGTATTGCCAGCAGCTGAAGAAATGTGCTAGAATTGTTTTCACCTCCAGTTAATTCGCTACCATTCAATAATGCACACGGAGCCTGTAAATTAGAGAAGTGCTTTCTGAAGCATAGCAGTGAGTTAAGCCAGTGTGTAAGCATCCTTTCTAAATACAGGTGCTTTCCTGAATGAAGGCCTAAGGACCAAATCCTCTTTTTATCATTACTGATGTAAGTTCAAACAAACTAAATTTACCTGAGTGTAGTCTCAGGTAAGGCTGCGCTGATGTAATCTGTAACCAGAATCTGGAGCTGTAAGAAATCATCGTAAGCAAATTCCAGGACAGAGTTATTTTCAGCTTTTCTAACCCCACTGAACACAGATCGACGGGTTGCACCAATATCCTCTCTTCTCAACTACTTACAATTCATTCCCAGAAACAGAGAAAGGTGTTATTTACTGAGAGAAGCAAAACCTTATTTCAGATGCATCTCGTTACAGGAGATGACCTCAGGTTTAGGACTAGAAGTCACTGAATCACTCAAGAGAGTGTAGCTTCATTGCATATTTTTTCTGTTTTAATACCATGCTCAGTTTTGAAAGCAAATTATTTAGATTCATATTGCACATAGGAACTCCTCTAACTGCTGAGCCATTTTTATTCAACAGCACTGTACATCTCACCACTCCCCCCCTTATCCCCAGTAACTGGGAGGATGGTTGGCCAACATCAAACAAATCTGACCAAGGGCAGAAATCTCAGGGATAATTACATTCCCACAGGGTTTCATGAAAACTGGCAGCAAGATAGAGGAGGAAATTAACTCCTCCACCAAGGGAAGGGTGGACACAAGGCAGGCATCATGCAGACTGTGTGGCAGCAATTGGCCAGGCAACCGGCACGCAAATTGCTCTGCACTAGCCGTGGCACATGCTGCCTTTTGTCTGCTGGGGTTGTGGCTGGGAATGTGTCAGGAGCTCGACTTTAGTGGGAGGGGATGACGGGGAGGTGCTCATAAGTCCGTAAGAAATCATGCTTCTCCGCTTTCACCAGATACCACACACAGTCTGAAGTGTGAACCATGGGGCAAAGCTCTCTTGCATTAACATAGCCTGTTACTGGTGTGTGTGGGAATGGTACTGGTCTAAGGGAGA
Source organism: Aramus guarauna (assembly GCA_013400195.1). NCBI lineage: Eukaryota > Metazoa > Chordata > Aves > Gruiformes > Aramidae > Aramus > Aramus guarauna. The sequence goes on along the minus strand of VXBL01006547.1, from coordinate 109,965 downwards.
AAAATAAACTCAGAGATAGTTACTAATAGCTGCAGGTTCTCTTCTATTGTGGTTGTTCTGCAGTTTTCCTATTGTCCTATTTATGATGCAGTCAGAACACGTCTGAAACACCCAATATAAAAAGCAAACTATGTTTCTCTTCAACGGCCTCTGGACATGTTCAAGTTTGGACAAAATGGGGGAAAGAAACCTGTTTGCTAAGTTATGAAACATCTTACCGCTGTCCTTGGTTCATCACGCATCTTAGAAAACTGAAAAATCAACATAAAGCAAATAAAAAGAGCAATTTGTCTTTATACAGAGCAAATCTCCAGCTCTTGTTGGATTGCTAGGTGTGGTGAATAACCAGCACACTGCCAGGGCTGTCAAGTCATGACTTAAACTGGCTACAGTACAAAGTGGAGTCCTTCCACTGATTNAAAAAAAAAAAAAAAGACTACAGCCTTTTCAGTCCTTCTTCCAAACACACAGTGAAATCTGTTATTTCTTCATTGGTGTTGCATCCCTCCGGGCAATGGGAGTGTTCCTCATCTGATGGATGTAAATGCTAACAAAACTCTCGCCTTGGAAAGAAGGAAACAGCAACTGCAGTGCAATAAGGACAAAAACTGGGCAGGTTCCAGGTGCCACGCTGGCACTGACATCTATGACATTGCTAAAACTAGACCTGGGACGTTTCAAAGACTGGGAACTAGCTGGAGAACTTGCATTACACAGTCTGGTTGCCACAGATACTTCTGTCAACCGTTGGAGCTGCTCAGTCATGCACTGACCCTCTCCCCAGCCTACACGTGTGCACTCCAGAAACAAAAGGCAGCAACAGGTCCCTTAGAAGAATATGTGCCAACACGCTGCAGGCTGGCAAAACACATCAGTCATTCACTCCGATAAGATGATAGCACAACAAAGGCAAGGCTGATGCAACGCATTTGTAAACACAAAGCCACGCTGGCTTTGTTGAAGTATTGCCACATTTTAAACTTACATACAAATAGCAAAACTACTGCCTGTGCAGCTTGTTGCTGTGTGAGATTACAGTTAAATCACCCCTTGCAAAGTATTGGGAGCTCTGTGTAAATAGCAACACAGTGGAAGCCACTTGAAATGCATGCAACAACTTGCATGGGTCCTACAGTGCCGGGAGCAGCCCTACATCTTCTCAGTTACCGTCAGCTGGAAAATTATTAACCAGCTGCGTATATGCAAGGGGAGGAGAGAGGCTTTTGCCAGAGAAGGGAAGGCAGAGCACCAGCATTTCCAAAGGTTCCCAGTTAGTTTGCATATGGTGCTGTCAGACTGCTGTGCTCGTTTCCAGCCTGATTATTAACACTGCTAATGGGGAAAGGCCTTGGAGGGCAAGGATTGCACAGTGGCATGCCTGGTGCATACGGAGCTGAAATTCCTGGCCGCATTCCCAACATATACAGACCTATCTATTATATTGACTGATCTTGTAACATCAATCACTCAAACACCACATCCATACCATGAGCACCGTGGAGGGGTAAATTTTATGCAGCTTTCAAACCTGCATTTACAATTAACATGCCTGCAAAGGGCTCTTTAGTCCCTATGGCAAACCAGCCAGTGTGTTGTCAGTACACCTGGAAGTCCCTCCTGACAGAGTTAATCAGAATAGCTTCCCTAGTTTAAGACTTTAAAGAAAAAGTCATGAGATGTGTCACTGAAGTTTGATGCTTTGATGCTATTTCAGAGCTTGTGTTGGGTCGGCTATGTATCAAGGACAACCCCATAAAGTAACTTCAACATCCAGACTGGAGAAGTGAATTTTTCCAAAGTCACAGGACCGTTGAAGAGAGCTCCAGGGCACCCCAAGACTATCCAGACCTTAGATTGCTGATCCTCTGCATTTTGTTTTTTCCAAACAGTAGATTAATAAGGCAACACAGTAAGCTCTGAATATGTAAACCAAGAATAGTTGGTTTCCACATTCAACACTTCCCTCAGCAGCCCACTGGATATTTTATAGACAAATCCCAGATAAATGGTAGCTGTCTTGATGGAGTTCTTTGGAGTATGGATATGTGGTGCATATGCATTATTTCAGTAGTTGCCTAAAAAATAATCTTAAAAAATCCTAGCAGTGGGAAGCTCTATCTTTTGAACTTGGACTTTGTAATTATCGTGGCTTAATATCTACACTCAGCAGTGTAATGAAAGGATGACACAAAACTGAGCAGTTCTCCAATGCATTTCAAATACGAGCGTAGTTCAGTGAACTGCAGGCAGAAGAAATTCTGACCTAGTGCATATGAAGATGACTTATAAATGTCTCTGCTGCGCACGCTGGTCCAATTCTAAACATAACCTCACTGGCCTCAACACAGCTGCGTGTTTGAGTTCTAGACATGAACTCCATTCCCAGTTTTTCTACCAGGCAGCTTTCCTTTACCTTCCCTTTTTATGTTGTATCCTCTCCTGGCAGGGGCCAGTTCCCATTGCACTACGCCTAATAGCAAACTGCATTTACAACTGGAATATCAGTAAAGAAGAGCTGGAAGAAAATGTGGAGATACTTTAGATATCAAAGAGCAAATCAGAGATCAAGCAAGGCATCCGAACAGGCAATAGCAAGAAGAATAGATTATGCCCTACAGAACACTAAGAACTGGGAAAAGGAGAAAACAAGGAAATCTTGCACTTGCAAAAGTGTTTTATAAAATTGCTACATCAAAGCTATTCATAGGGATTTTGCAAATGATTTGCTTGGGAGGAGACTGAGCAGAAATGTGACCAAGGATATAAACTGGGGAGGAGCAGCACATGGCTGCCCTCAATCTTCTTCACATCTTTGTGCCTGCCCAGAATGCGTAGCTTTTGCAAAGAAGTGCACAGTCCGGCCGCTGGCATTTTCTTCCATTATGAATGTATTTGTATACATTATTATATTTTCCTCCTATTTCTTTCCCCGAAAGCTGAAGGGAAAGCTTTGCTTTCCCTCATTTCCTGTCATACAAGTAAATAACACATCTTCACATTGAAAGCTGAGCAATTTGAAAACAACACCCTGTTGGAACCTGTCTGCAGTCTTTCAGCTGCCATGGCCGAAGGTTTTACTCCGTACTCAGCAAAGGACATTGTGAGAGACATATTTTTTAAGAACTGTTAGATGCTCAATTTCGAGGGAAACACAGTAGTCCACTTTGTCCTTCCCCCTCATACTCTGTCTATTTAGGCTAAAAAAATGTGTTTGTACAGCACTTAGCCCCATGAGACTGAAGCCTTTAGGTACAAATGTAACTCATTTAAATGGTAATGTACAACAAAATGAGTGGCACCCTTCAAAACAAGCGGCATTTGTAAGTATATCTGTGCCAGGTGCTGACAAATGGAGGGCCATTGTTACAGACAGGGAAAGGTCTCGGTGAGTCAATATTAAAGTCAGTTTTTCCACTCAAAGGCCAAACTCTAAAATGTCTGCTTATTTCTCTACTGCCTGTGCCCTGCAGCACTGCGCCTGCCTCCCAGAGAGCAGCACATTAGGACTCCAAAGGTATTTCCCACACAAGGTCAGATCAATTAAAATGTGCGTTAAATACAGTCACGTGAGCTGTGTCAGGAGCTCTGCAGCCCTGATTAGGTCCCTGACACTCTGAAGGGCAGAATCTAAAGCAATCTGCTGACCTTGGGTAGGAGAGCCAGGTAACAAGAAGGCATGAACCTGCATTTTCACTGCCCTGGGATTGCAGGCTTTGCTCCTCTGGCCACATAATATTGCTGTAATACCAGCAATGCCAGAAGTTAACGAATGACCTGATTCTTCTCCTACTGAAGCCCACAGCAAAGCCCCAAAAACAAGTCTTTTAAAAGTCAGGACAAGCTCTTTCAGCCGTCCCAGGGAGGCCAGGCAGCACAGTGTGCACTGCTGCCTTCCTTTGCCAGACCTGATGGGAAGGCCCCACAGAAATGTTTACATTAAAGAAATAAATTTGGTACAACTTCTGCAGAATGAAGCTGTATTGGCTCACACCAGGACCTCGGCCGTCCACTTGGAAGAGAAATCAGCCAAACAAAAGCTTTCTCAGACTTCCTTACCACCAAGATGAGACTAAGCTCCTAAGCTCGGTAGAATATATTAATATGAAGGTACAGCAAGTGAATCATGCTACTGAGTAAGTGTTGATGCAGCGGAGAGAAGGCAGAAATGTTATTTTTATTTGCTCTAAGAGCATCCCCCAGTGAGATGTAGCCGAGTGACAGCTGCCCTTCCCCTCATCCTGGAGCCACAGGACTGTATCCAAGAATGACCTGTCTCAAGCTGAATGCAACAGTCAGAAGCAAAAAAGACATATAAAAAAGGTAAAACCAGGCCACTGAGGAAGTCTGCAACACCTGGAGTCCCTATGTGGGTTGCTCGGGGAGATTCCCCTCCTGTTGTCACCGTGCTCCTGCTGTTCCCCCGGCAGCTTGTGGGGAGAGTCTTAGGGAGGGAACAAATGAAGTAATGGGCTCCTATGTAAGCTGTTGCAACGTTACTGTTGTGCCACGCACACCCCAGCATCAGGCAGCTCCCCCGAGGTCTGATAATAAATCTCTCTGAACATCTACACTGTCAAGACTTATGTCTTATTCTATGTTTTCCACAAACAGATTTCTGTAAGTCAAATTCTGCATGAGGCCATGAGATGCTACATACAGGAGCAGCCTGGGAGGCAGTTTCCACTTTCTAATTTGCACTTGTGATATCATGGCACATCGACAGAATTATTCTTTCCTTTCTCCCAAATACCACTGATATGTAAAATATTTTCAGCAGGATCTTCATCTAGTGAAAGTCAGTGTAGCTCCACTGAACCACTGCTAAAGCAATTTACACCACCTAAAGCCCTGGAGCAAAAAAAAATCCAAGTCAATGGGATATAAGCCAAAATTGGAGTGTTTTGCTGGATACAAACCAGATTTACTTGCTTCCTTAAACAGGTGCCTAAGTGCTCTAGTGAATTGGGGCCCAAATACAGCACCATTTTTTATTTGTGTCCATTCCTGCCAGCTTGGACATCTGATACAGAGGTCATCTTATAGCTAACATTTTTGCCTTAAACCCTGCCTATAGCCACAATATAGAACAGCTGCCTGTGGAGTTATGTTCCACACATAACTTTAAAAATAAAATGCAAGTGACTGGAAAACGTGTGTTTATAACTAGAAACAGAATACATGGATACCTTGAAATAGAAATAAATGAAACACTTTCTGCATGCTGAGAAAAGAACAAATACTCTCATATTTCTATTGCATTCTCTTTTAGTACTGATGTTTCAATACTGCAGTTAGAGTGTCCCAGAAATGCCTTAGCCGGAACTGGTTAGACCAGAAGCACTGTAAGGAAAAAGGGTTTAGACATACATTCAATAAGTTTTTGCCTACACACCACCTGATTTCTCTATAGGAATGTATGTTTGTAATAACTACATTTCCAAACACTTTTAGCAGTGTAGCAATGTCCCGTAGATGTACGCTGCTTAGTACATGGTTAGCAACAGCACACACAGTTTATGGGAGTGGCCACTGACTCCTCCAACTCATCCGTCCAACTTGCAAATTCTGATGAGTTGAAATCCCACCTCCTAGGAGTAGTTTTATATATTGGACCATGACCATTGGATGGGAAAGTGCAAAAGTAAGCTTGGAGGCCATGTCCGGAATGCAAGGTTGTCCTCACTTCCCTGAATCCCTGGTGACCAGACAAGAGCCCTGCTTTCACACTTGATTTCTGCTCAAGTCCATACTTCATCTCTTCCTGAAGGATGCTGGACCGTGTGCCTGAGGCGGAGGGGACCTCTCCTCTCCCTGCCCCTCACGTGCTGGCAAGCTCACCTCTGGCCTCTGGTTAGTGAAACCTGGTGAGAGGTGGGGGTTCAGGAAAAGGGAAATTATGTCCCACTTTCTGAAACTTAATGTTTAGGCTTTATTTAGAGTCACCATTGCATTGCTTTAAAAAAATACAGCAGCTGTCTACACTTTTTTTCCTGTTGCTGGGAAATAAGCGTGATGTGAGTTGCTTGGTAAACTGGGCCATCAAGGGACCTAGAAAGGGTTGCCCCAGCAAGGAGGAGGTCAGGGATTTCATGGGAAGATCTGCAACCAAGGGAGAAAGAATTCTAGTGTGAATTAGCCCTGCCAAAAGTAACTCAGGCAGTGCTCCAACACCACTGGCTTTCTAAGGTTTTATTTGATACCGTAACGAACTCAGCAAGATCACGTCTTTAAGTGTGCAATCTAATGGCTATTTTAAATCATTAAATCTCAATAGAAAATTAATGAAATAAAGCATCCAGCTTAATTCTGCAGTTCTCATTTGTAACCTTATATACTAAAGCCTTTTGCAAAATAGGCTTGAATTGTAAACTAAGCATATATTTGTATAAATTTTAACTGGACAGAACTGCAAAAGTAACCAAAAAGAAAGGAAGATTACAGACTTTGAGGTCTTGAGATATGAAAAATAATTCACTATCCACAACTATCAATAAAGAACAGCATTTGCATAGGGAAAAGTCTGCTATTTCATCCATCAGTGCCTCACCTTATTTTGCATCTCAGGCTTGTTTTGTGTCACCAAGCCAGAGGCTAAACGTACTTAATATGCATGCTATTGCCATGTTGACATGGAACTAAGCAGCCCTGAAATGTCTCTCCTGCTACTTTGTGGCAAATATAAGCACAGTTAGAAATTAAGGAGAAAGTATCAAAGGATGCAGGCCTGATCAGCAAATACTAAACAAATTGTCAGGTTTATAAAAAATGGGGGTGGGTGATTAGTGGCTTGATTCTTATTTCAGAGGATTATAAAATTGCCAGAGGGGGGAAGAAACAATTAAGACCTCGGAGAGGATGAAGTGACTGGCAAATAAAGGAAACAAAACTCTTGGGTCCGCTCAAGAGGACCTTCTAGGCTACCTTGAAAAGATGGTGAGCCCAGCCCTGCTGTGCCAGGGCTCAGAGGCTAACACAGGGCAACGCAGCTTGCCGCAGCACCATTAAGATGTGCATCTCCAGAGGACAGTGCAATGGCACCAGCACAAAACCTAACACCACAGTGCAGAGCTCCCCATGAATATATTCTCCTTTGGCTCTCTCATTTGGAGGTTTTCCCCTTTGCTAAGAAATACGTGTCCCTCAGCATGCTGCTGCCTTTTTTATTTTCATTGTATTTATTTATCTGATCCTTGCTCTGAAAAAACCCACAATGTATTGAATCACTACATGGTTTTGATTCCACCTTTGGAAGAGCTGTGACTTTCTGCACACATATAGGAAGTAAACACAGCAGGAATTTACAACTTAATAAATATATCTGGTATTCAAGGATATCAGCAAGGGGATCCTCTGGAAGTTCTGACCGTCACATGCCCCCGCATACAACCCAACGCAGTGCCAAATGTCAGTAAGCAAATGCAGTGCACCCTTTTCCAGGAGAGAGGTAGATAAGAGCAGGGCATCCTTTGTAACCTAGGCAAAGTCACAAAGATATTTAAGCATCAAACTGCTGTTCTCCTCTCTCACTTCTCCAGCTACAGAATGAGGAGGAAAGCATTTACCCCCCTCCCACAGGCCTCTTGTGAGGGTAAGAAAACTCGGTGCTCGGATGCCATGCTGTTAGGGCTACATAAGGAGAGAAAAAGTGGGAGGGGAAAATTTCACACATTACAGGCAGTTTGGCCAAATAGCTGGAAAATACTCGAGATGGTATCATTAGGAGCACTAGCTTTACATTAAATCTGCCTGGAGTTCCTTCAGCCAGCATCAGTGGGAGACAAGGAGCGGGCACAGCTACTATCCAGAGAGCAACCCAGCAGTGTCAGGGAGAAATGTATGCAGTCACATTTGCTATGGTGGACCTACGGGACCCAGGGCTTGATTCCCATTCCTAAAGTTTTCTTGTGGTTTTAGACCAATTTTTAATTGCTTTGTCTCATCAGGGAAAACAAGTAGGTCTTTGTTCTGTAAACTATGAAGTGCTAAGAGAATGTAAGTATTATCATCGCTATTTATTTTAGCCTTTGGTGTTTTGTCTCTCTTTCCCAATTGGTTTACGATGACTAATGTCAAAACTCTGTTTGCAGTTATCTCTCTTGGGCAAAGAGATAATATAATATGACATTTAATACAGTGTACCACAGGCCATCCTCTCTCTTCCAAACGTTAAAATCATGTACACAGCAAGAAACAATCGTAACAATAGATGTATCTTTTATTCACAGATAAAAACTGAAGCAAGCTGTTATAATACATATTTGTACAAAGGATCTGAAAAAACCATAAAAAGGAAGATGATTAGAAAATATGATTCATTATGAAATGTGGTATTACATACACTATTAAACCTTTTCAAAAGTATTTGTTTGGCAACAATTTATCAATAGTTTCCACACTTAAGTGGCCTCCTTCAAAAAAGCACAAATCTCATGCAGCATGTATAAACTTGATCCTGAGGGTTTGCCTTCCTTAGAAAAACTGTAAAAAGATATACTATTTGTCTTAAAAGTTCAAAATGCAAATGCTATATTTATAGTCAAAACTATATAAAAATATGGACCTAACTTAACATTTACAAAAACTTTTTGTTCCTTTTTTTTGTTTGTTTTATGGTTTTGGTAATAAACATAATTCTCAATTCCTGCAGTCAGAGAGGAAAAAAGAAAACCAAAACAAACCACAGTGCCCTTTGTAGACTTCCTCACATTAAGTTTACGACTCCAAAAAGACCAGGTCTGTGATAAGTGAGGTTAGTAACCAAGGAAGTAGGTAAGCAGTTAATATATATCTATATATGTATATATAAAATGGAAAACAAACATTTATTTTGATCTGAAAAAGTAATAATACAAAACCTGAAGGTAAAACAATCATCTCAAAATGCCATAATACACCTTTTCAATAGATAAATGTTCATAAAAATATCTTGAACCCTAACCAAGAAAACAATTATAATACAATTTTAATTCTGCTACATAAAACAGCTTTTCCATGAAACAAGAAGGCAAGTTCAGGTATGAAAACATAATTTACTTATTGCTTTTGCTACAATGTTGTTTGTTTTTTACATATAGTCATAAATACACTATACAGTATAAAATATTTCGTAGGAATACATTTTGTGGTCTGCTTAGGTTTGCTGGCTTTAATTCTAGCACCAAATACAAAAAAAATGAAAATCAAATGAACTTTAAAGGCACTTCCATTGTATGTTTGTTTGTTTGTTTATTAACATCTTGGTTTGTACTAAATTTCTTCGCTTCCCTCTGGTAGAAGCAATACTTGATCCTACTTTTATTTTTGTACAGTTCAGGTCACATTGAGGCACCAAATGATTTATGAACATTCCCATCCCTCAGCTGTTTCTTTCTCTTACAACATTCACTGTTGCTTTTTAGTCTTCACCTTTCCTCCTTCACTTCCCAGCTACTTAATCTCTTTACTTCATGTCGTACGATCCAGCTTCACTTCCTTCAGTCCCTTGTAAAACCTCTCTTCAAACCTCCACTTCCCTTACTCCATCCTGTGCATCTGTTATTCCAATATCAAAACACGTCACTATCATGATATGTGACTTGCACAGATTAACACACTGCTCCAGTTCCTCTGTCACTTGTTCCAGTGCCTCCAGGTACTCCTGTGATTCCTTATCAAGATCAGGATCCACTTCAACTGTCAGACAAAAAATTACTGAGTAAGAGAAACAGCTCATAACAAAACATATTCTATCACAAAGAAGCCAATAATGTAGAGTACAATTTTATTTCTCTTGAACTAAGAGATTTTTTTCACTTTTTTCAGCAAATCCAAAACATTTTTTTCCTTCTTTAGAAAGAAGGACAATCAAAGGTTATATAAGTATTTATTATTAACAAGCATCACTGCAAGGATCTACATTGTTTTGATGTTCTCTTCTGGTTGGTTTGGAGGGGGTTTTTTTGTTCATCTTCAGTACTACTCAGCACCAAACAAATCCCGTATCACAGAAATACTAATGGAGTCATAGCATATTTTTGGGCTCAATTCAGCAAAATACCTTAGCAAGTGCTTAACTTTTTCAGTGGGACTGCTCACATGCTGAAAATTTGTTACAGGCTGATCATACTCGTGGTTTTGCGAAATACTTACAATCTTCTTTCCACTTATTTGGATCCATCATCAATCTGCACTTTGTCTCTTCCAACTCTTCCTTCAAAAATTCATGCTTTGCCTTTACTTCTCTGATTCGCTGCTGGCGCCTTTCTAGTATCTTCAGCTTGGTATGGAAATACATCAGACCCTTTTAAGATACAGAAAGACCGTTTCATGAATTATCCTGCTATGAGCTGACCTCCAACAGTTTGACACAAATTGCTCCCAGTTCATTACTTGTAAGAGTTAGCAGGTGGGTTGTTTTGTTTGGTTGTGGGGTTGGTGGGGTTTTTTTATTAGTTTTTATTTGAAGTTTACATTAATGAATTTAATCTAGAGGAACAGCATGCTACATCACTCAAGCATTCGTTGCACTTCTCTGAATTAGCAAAAATCTATAATATATTCTGAAATTACTACTGTTTGTAGAGGATTATTTTTTTTTTCCAGCAGCACAAATGATAAACACAGCCTAATAATAATGTAAGAGTTCTATTTAATCCTAAAACATATGAATTCTTATTTTCTTAAAAGCATTCCTACCTTCTCAACATCCTGGAAAGGCTATTATGAAAAAAATGGGAAAAAGGCATCAGAAGAATATAGAATTGTGGTCTCCAAAATAGAATTAGCTGAAGTGTTTTCCAATTACAAGTAAATTAAACTCAGTGTATCCCTGATTTAATAGAATCCTGTCATTTACATAAAGAGTTAATGACCCTATAGTTGAGGGAGGCTGTAATGTTTCATCAGCCAGTCTAAGATTATAAAGTCTTCTCATAATGTATTCATTGGTAACTTCCATTTACACTATCAGTCATGTTAGACACAATTAATTTTAGACAGTAATCATTTTCATTTTCTGTGTTAAGGGTACCCCAACATATGAATTGTAAAATTAATAATTATAGTACTTTAATTGCAATCAATTTCCTGAACACCATTCCAGCATTCAAGCCAAGATTCTGCCTGTATACTGTAATTTAAGTTGTCTACAGTTGTTGTAAAATATGTGCTGACCTCAGTTTCCTCTTGTCTGTGTCGCTGTAATCGTTCCACATCATCAATCTCATAAACTTTGATTTCAAATGGCTCTTTTAAAGTGCCTGGCAAAGGTGGTAGATCAACCCATTGGCCAGTAACACTGGGTTTTCTTCCTAGGGAGGCAGCATCTGGCAACGGAGCAGGAATCAGTCTACGACGCTGGAGACCTAAAATACAAGAGACAAGTGTTCCTCAGACTCTGAGAAACTAACAGACTGCAGAACATACTACAGTAAATTAAAGAAAGAACTAGGTTCTCAGGATACTTAGGAAGAAATGTTTTTCTTGATCTTTTCCTTTTAGTAAAATACCCTCAGGGTGCTAATGAGTTACTGCTTTGACAAGGTATGTTCCACTTGGTTCATGGATGGGAATAACAGCAGTTCCTCTCCCAAAGCAGATGCCTGAGCATCAGTTCTTTATTCTCTCCTTGCAAAAATATTTTGCCTGGATTAATTTTTCTTTGGTGGGCTACAATAGTATTCATAATCTTGCAATGTCAATGAGATAGTGAGTAATTTCAAACCAATACTGATAATGGCAGGTGAGTCTGGAAATCTGCTCCTCTAGTTAAAGCCAAGAAAGGCTATATAAGATCCCTCTTAGTGTATTATCTTTTTGCAAAAAACGAACAATTCCCTCCAGAATTACTACCAATGCTTTAAGGTGTGTACTGGGTTTGCGTGACCAGGTTTTGTTAGCAGGGTGGGGAGCTACAGGGGTGGCTTCTGTGAGAAGCTCTAGAAGCTCCCCCCATGTCCAACAGAGCCAATGCCAGCTGCCTCCAAGACGGACCCATCAGTGGCCAAGGCAAAGCCCATCACCAACAGTGGTAGCGCCTCAGAGATAACATATTTAAGAAGGAGGAAAAAATAAACAACCTAGAGCAATTGCAGCCAGAGAGAGGAGTGAGAAGATGTGAGGCAAACAACTCTGCAGACACCAAGGTCAATGAAGAAGGATGGGAGGAGGTGCTCCAGGCACCAGAGAAGACTCCCCTGCAGCCTGTGAAGACTGTGGTGAGGTAGGCTGTCCCCCTGCAGCCCATGGAGGATAATGGTAGAGCAGATATCCACCTGCAGCCTGTGAAGGACCCCACACTGGAGCAGGTGGATGTACCCGAAGGAGGCTGTGACCCCATGGGAAGCCCGCGCTGGAGCAGGCTCCTGGCAGGACCTGTGGACCCGTGGAAAGAGAAGCCCAAAGTGGAGCAGGTTTGCTGGCAGGACTTGTGACCCCGTGGGGGACCTACACTGCACCCTGTGGAAGAGACCCACATATGCAGATCATGAAGAACCGCAGCCTGTGGGAAGGACGCACATTGGAGAAGGTGGTGGAGGACTGTCTCCTGTCAGGGAGACAAGAACAACAGGACGAGGGGACAAGGTTTCCAGTGAGATATACGGGAGTAGGATTGGTGCTTAAATCCAGAGACTGCATGACTCTAACACAGTTTGGTGCAAGATAAGTTACGCCAAGAATCTCTAACACTTTGCAAAGATTGCAATAAATTTTAGGCCAATAATGGGTATGCACCAAACATTTCTTGTAAGAAATATTTCATGATCTTCCTAGGAAACCTCATTTCATGTATAAAACACATTATTGTCTCGAAGTCTACAGCACTCAAAAAAATAATACATAATTTACTGATATGGAGCAATTTCAATTGGAAAAAAAAATAGTTTGTCATTTTTAAAGACCTTATAAGCATTTCCTGGGGCAAAAACAAATACAAATCCATCAGTGGGTAATGCCTTCTCAATATGTGTGCAACTTATACAGCTGTTAATATTGATTTGTAGGAAAGGTTTAAGAGGTTGATAAGCTATGGAAAGAGAACTGCAGCAAATGTTGCACTAAGTTTCCAAAATGATTTATCACCTGCTCAAGCAACTCAGTTGCTTTGACCAGAAAGCACGATGAGATCTACATCAGTTTAACTCATTTGGTTGTACTGCCAGAATCAAGCATCATGGGTGTCTACAGGGATTGCAATAATTACCACTTTCCAACCAAAAGCTCAAATTCAGCGTATTGCTGATATTATTTCCTGCTATATTTCCAAGAGTCAGTATGCTTAGGTTGCTGAATGAGGCTGCTGGTCATTAGCTACAGGGCACCAATTGCCACTGATTCTTTACAATGCTACAGGACTTCAACCTAGATCACTAAAAATGAATACTGTAACAGCAGTCACACGAGTCTGATTTTGAAGCTGGCTACAACTAGCAGCACTTACATGAGCACCACCTGTGAAAGCAATAAGAAAGGCACTGGAGAGCAGGAAAGGGGACCTGGCTTTCGTACGCCCACCTTTGCATGGCGTGGTCAGACATGTCTGCCTCAGCATAGTGAGTGAGCTGGAACCGCCTCTTCTGAGCAACTCCCCAGTCAGTTTCCTATTGCTTACAGCATCCACATGCACCCTCTAAAATTTCTTTATGAAAACACTATTACAGTGCAATACAGTAATTTGGCAATTAGCTGGTAGCATTAACGTAAGAGTCGATGCATCTTACGGACTCACTCTACTGCTCTGCCCTTAAGCCTTACCTTTGGGTAATCCAACACACATTCAGCAATCCTCATTAATTCACAAATGGTCTTCTCCCCTCCAGGCCTATTCTCATTTCCAAACTACAGTCCCAGCCCATCTCACTGAAATTCCCTCGCAGATGCCTGACAGCAGAGCTCCTCCTCTCCTCATTGCCCTTCTCTTATCAGTCTTCCTTGACACTCACTAAAACTCATCAGTGCCCTCCTATTTTGGGCCGCGCTCACTGCAGACCCTGTTATGGGAGGAAGGAACATCCCCCCCGTCTGCCAGCAGCCATCTGCTGCCTCCTCCCTTGCAGGGAGGCTGCCGGCGCCCCAGGGCGCCCAGCGCGTCTCCTGCCCTCTCCGCCACAGCACCTGTGTCACACCTGCAGCTTTGAAGTGAAATAAATGACAAGTAGCTGCTGTCACAGCGATACGCATGCACACGCAAGCGCGTGCAGGCAGTCCAAACACCACCCCCCTTCGCATTTCCCCAGAACCTCCTCTCTCATTCCCTCAGAGGTGCCGTGAAAACCCCCCATCCTCAGGGACACAACAGTGCACTGGCGGATGCCTGGCCTCCTTCCCCTTCATTCCTCACCTGTCGATCGTTTCTTGGGGGACTTGAGGCTCCTCATCCGGCCCGGTGATGACATCCCGCTTTCACTCATGGAGTCATGCGCCGAGGAGGCGCTGCCAGTGGCCTCACTGTCCCGAATCATGCTCTCATAGCCACTGCTGCCCCCGCTGTGGTAAAACAGAGCTGTCCTCCCCATGGCTGGTGGCAGCTCGCCGCTTAGGACGCTGCTGTTGTCGCTGCCATGCCCGCTGCTGTACCGCTGAGGCCGCCGGGGTGCCGTTATCTTGCTGTATGGAGATGGTAGCACTGGGATTTGCGACTTCTCATCGCTGAGGTTAATGCCGCTGTCATTGCCACTGTCGGAGTCAGTGGAGCCTCGTAAGTGGCCCACCTTGGCAGAGCCGCCCGACACCAGCTCATTCACGCGGCTGTTGGCTGCTCTCATGGCCTGCTTGGTCCCCATGATTGTCCCTCGGCCAGGCTTGCTGCCAACAGGCTGCATGGAGCGGGGCACTGCCTTCCCGCCGGGGGCCATGCCAGAGCCCTTACCTGCGGGCTGCGCCAGGGACTTCACAGAGGAACTGAGAGACTTTGACCCGCTGGCAGAGAGGCCCCGGGTTTTATTCCCATTTGCTTGCACCTTCTGGTTAGCTGTGGTTTTTGCCTGGCTGTTTTTACCAGGCGCAGGAGCAGTGAAGGATGGTGGTAAACCTACACCAGAGGTGACAGGGGGGACCCCCAGCCTGGGGACGGAGCGCCCTGCCCGGCTGTTGCTGGCACTGCTGTTCTCCCTCGCTACACTTGCTTTGGATCCGACTGACGTCAGGCTGTCACACCTCTCCAGGGACATGTGGCTCCCATAACGGTGCACAGCTTCGCTCTTTGATGCCTTTGCCTTTAAGCTTGACGTCATCTTGGGCAAAGAGTGGTCACCCTTTAGGTTCATTTTACTGCTGACACTTTCACTGAAGTAAGACCCAGCTTTCAACCGCAAATCTGCTTCGTCTTCAGCCTTTGGCGTAGCAGCTCTAGCAAAGTCCAGGCCAGAGGCTTTTCCCCCACCATTACCAAGGCCAACAGGTTTCTGCTCCAGGCTCGATTTGCGTACAGGAGGTGTTGGTGGTGTTGGCCCACCTGGCCTGGGCAACATGGTTGACTTCTGTGGTGCGCTTTTCTTTCCCAGTGATGATTTCAAGCTGCCAGTGGCCAAGAGAGCATCCGAATTCCCTCGGGTGACAGCCTCCGACAAAGTACTGTTAGCGTGCGACACTGGCATCACTCCCAACGTGGTGGCTCCTCTCTTCAGCTGTGGCATCTTCATCACAACTTCTGACTTCTTTGCAGCTCCGCTAGAGGATTTGCAGGCCATTTCGCAACCATCCACAACCCTCTGTGAACAGGTGAGCATAGTCTGCGACTTCGTTGGCCTGGATGCTGCGCCAAAATACTGGGCAGCTTTTCCTGGCTGCTTCTCGGTACCAAATGTATGAGATTTTGGAGACAGCAGTGATTCTGCAGGTTTTGCTTCCAACTGATAATCAGTGCGCAACAGCCAAGGATCTTCAAATATACTATGTGGATTTTGCAGCTCTTTATAGCTGAGGACAGTATTATTGTGGATTGGAGACGAGGTAGTTTTTGTTTTCCTAGGAAGACTAGAATGTATTGTTTCTATCACAGGCGTATCACGAGAATTACTAAATTTTATTTTCACGGGCTGATCAGTGACACAAAAAGCACTTTTAATCTGAGATGCTTTGGTAGTTTCAGAGGTTTGAGGGCTTTTACTGATGCCTGAGGACAGCTTGCTGGAACTCAAGCTCTCACTCTCCAGTTCAGAGAAGCAAAATCCACTGTCATTCAGAGCGCTTTTCAGGGGGACAGATAAATGGGATGAATCCAAGTTGAAGGGTTCCTCGGACTTATTACAGCTGTAAGATGACTGTGCGATGAAACTGTCACTAGACTGGGCTCCATCACTTTCGATTGTACAGATGCTGACTTCACTAAGCCACGAACTGATAGAGGAACGTCTGCTGCTGCTGGTAAAGGGATCCTTAGCAAAGGGCACAACAATATCAATATTTACACCAGTAGCACCAGTAGAAGTCTCCTGTGAGGTATAAGCATCAAACTCATCGTTTATGCTGCTGATAATACTGACTGGCCTTGAACCTGATGCAAGGGCCTGAAGGGAGCAGTCACTGTTAAAGCTAATGATGCTGGAAGGTCTTCCGTTATCCATAATACCGCTAATGGATAGTTCTTCCACCACAGTGAAAACAAGCTCATCCTCTCCATTCAGCTCAACAGGCTGCTGCAAAGTCACTGTGGTGGTTAGTATATCCCGATCAAAACATTTCCCTCTGAACGCTGACCTGAAGCTATGTACCTCTATCGCACCTGACTGATTCTGGGTGTTGCCACCAACCAGGAACGTGCTTCCTACAGGATTTTGCTCAGGTTTGTTTCCCATCTGCTTGCTCATTCCCACAGGAGGAGTCCGAACTGCATTGCTATTGTCCAGCTCCAAATTCTCAGCTTTGGAGCTCGGCACCTGCTCTTTCTGCTGTGGAGGTGGAGGTGCTGGGCTTGGCAAGGGTCTCTTCATGTACAAGGACTTTTCCTTAATGACACATTCAGCTGTGGCCTTATTCTGCTCCGGATTCCTTGAAGGACTACACATTGAGGACTGCCGGGAATCAGTGATTGTCTCTCTCTCTTCCTCCAGTATCGAGTCTATTATTTTGTTGTCAGTTCTGCTCTGTGGCTTCGACAGCTCTGTTTTCAAGTGAGGTGTGCTCTTTTCATGACAATTGCCATTGCCACCCCTTGGTGCAACAGTCTGGAAAGGAAAGTTATGTCCTTTTTTGGGAGATGCACTTTCTTGTGGAACTAGTTTCTTAAATCCTCCAGAAGGAGAAGATATTTTTTCCTTTATCAGCTTAGACTGTGCATTTTCTGTACCTCCAGGGACTGGACTACAATTGGACACAACAGAGATTTCTCCACAAGCAAATTTGATAGGTTCCTCACTTCCATCAATGCACTCTAACCTTTCTTGCAGTTCAGCAAAAGTGTTGCATTTAAAATGGTCCTTGTCAGAACTCCTACCAATAGCAGAATTGTCTTTACTTCTTTTCTTGTTTAGGGAAGGGATTATGGGAACAAACTCTGGAGGACCTTCATTATCTGTCAATTCCCTGTCAGACAAAGCTGCACCATTGGGACCAACATAGATGACAGTATCACAAGACTGTTCGCTGCTGGAGGAATAATCAGGATCACTAGATATACTCAGGACAGGAAGGTCAGGGTCAAGGGCAACAGTTCGTGGGTGGAATGGTCGCAAATGGGGTGGTCTTCGGACATGTCCTTCTTCACATGAACTCTCTCCTCCAGATGAGCTTGATGCATACTGCAAATGATCAATAAGGGAAGTTATTAATATTAATATATAAATATATATATATGTACATATACTTGATTTAAAATGTCAGGTTTGCTATATACTCTCTGCTTTGTGCATACTATCACAACTACATCCAGTGGAAAAATGTGTCAATTAAAATAACAAGGTCATGCTATATAGATTTTACTGTATTAGGAGTAGTATAACAATCACACCTTTTCAGATAATTTCCATTAAATATTATGCATTGTCTTTCTCCTTAAAAGTTTTCTGTTCCTTCCTTATGGGTTTGTAATTAATACAAATAGGAGCTTTTGAGATAGTTCTACATATCAGCAAAGAAAGAATACTTGTTTGGAACAAAAAGAAGGGAATTTCAGGATTAAGGATTGAGGGCAGGATGATGGCTCAGTGCCAAGTAATTTGTCAGTTCCTCTCCTGAGCTTTTATGCATTTTGTATTAATTCTTACCGCCAAGAAATCCCATGTTCCCCCACCAAGAGGTTAGGAAAACTCATTTTCAAATGAATTAATTTTTGCTTGTTTGTGAACCAACCTTGGATTTCTTCTTTCTCATTCGGTGGATTCGCGATGCAAGCTGAATGGTGGTGAGAGTTTCTGCATAATTGGCTGGGGAGTCAGAAATATGCGCAATCATAGTAGTTCTGCAGTTGATGTTCCCAAGAGATTCCCTCAACAACATTGTCAACTTGTTGTCCCTATGTAACAAATGAGAACACTAGGGTGGTTTAAAGAAGTTACAATCTTTTTTTGCAGGTTTTTACACTACAACTCTGTTTTCACTCTCATAGGATATATGCATGTATGGTACATGTAGATAAGAAATATGCTCCTGTTATTTGACCACACTTAAACGTGTCTAAATGTACACATACAAAGATATCAATATTCTAATTATTTATCTGCCTGGGTATTTGCAGTATGGTAAGTCATGTTGTTACTTAGGCAACTGTAAAATAATTGATTGATAACCAGTTTAGTTATTTCAGGCTTAGCTCATATAACCCAAAGTGCACGAGAGCTGTATTTTCAGCTAAGCAGACTTAGTACCTGGATAGCTAAGCTGTGTGAGCTCTATGCAAAATATTTTGATAATAAGAAAAAAAATAAGTCAACAGAAATGGTAAGAAATCTCTAAACAAATATAACAATGTTAGCTATCAGAAATATGCTATCAGTGCCACCCCAACTAATCCAGTTTCCCTTCTGCCTGCTGTGCTCTGCTCTGACACAGCAAATGGGAACCAGAATTTCTCTCTGAAGCCTTTCCTGGTGATGTGAATCCTCCATCATGGACAGCAAAGCTGACACAACAGCTGATATTTTGTCCTCCACTGGTCTCCAAGACATCTCTCCCCAGGGCTCCCAGGAGGCTGCTTTCTATCACCCCTGAGCTGGCCCAACATGTGGGAACTATCATCATGTGTGCTCTCTAAACCATGACAGGTGACAAAGTTGAGGATCTGCCCTTCCCTATTCTAACCCATCCATCCTCTACTCCATCCAAAAACCTAGGAACTAGCCTCAGGAAATTATCTTTCTACCTAATAAAGAAAGAACACCTGTTTGAGATGTAGCACTAGATAAATATGTGAAGTGACATGATTGATAACAACAGCACAAAGTTATAACGCATGAAGACAAGCAGCAATTAAATTTAAGGTCTGAAGGCCAAGTTCTGGTGAGGGTGTTTACAAAGTGGCTGTTGTCTTTAAGCTGGGCTCCCCACAGGTGTGTTTGACATACTATTATTGTCAAGTACACTCCACAGAGGAGCACACCTAAATGTTCGCTTCTGATAAACAAATGTGCAACATGGTGGTCATCTTTTTTTTTTTTTTTAATTGAAATGATGTATCATTCAAAAAGGCATACAGAAATAACAATCTCTGATGACCATACTTGATAAACTCTCTAGTATTTTCTGAAATGTCAATACAGTTTTTAAAATTTGGAAAAAGGAGAGAAAATCCTATTAAATTTTGATGAAATTGTTCACTAATGTCCAGCTGGCTGAGATCATTCTGAATTCCAAGACCAGGAAACAAAGATGAGCTAGAAGGAAAGAAAATATTTTGGCCATTTTCCCCTGTTTTTTTCAACAATCAAACCCTCCCCAACATTTCACCCAACTTAAGTATATTGCCAATACGCATATAATTTTGGCCATGTAATTGAGAATGTCATGTTACTATGTGACATTTAAAAAGTGGTGTATATGTGTATATATGTATAGACAGGTAGAAGAATAGATGTATGTATATGTAACATAGAAGTGACCTTAAAAGAAGACAGACTCTGCTCTGACAGAACTTCCTTTAACTTCATCTTAGGTAAAGAGTAAATTGTTGATGCAATTCATTGCTAACACCAGCCACAAATTTAAGATAATGCAGGCAATAATTCACTTACTTATATGGCACATGCTTAGCACCATTTATTAAGGCCAAAATTACATTGCCCAGGGCAGAGAGAGACAGACACAGAGAGCCTCCTCCATCTCGGCTCTTGCTCAGCACTTTTTCACAGCTCCCTAGATCAATGAGATGCAAACGGCTGCGTCCTCCAGACACTAAAACAAAAAGGAGAAAAACAGTTGTATATCACGTTCTTGCATGGACTCAAGCCAAAGTTGGTATTCAAAATGTATTCAAATGAGGAAAATAATGAATACAGCATGGGATAATGACCAAAATACATATTAATAGCAAGGAAACCAGATATTAGCCACAGCTACCAAAGTTAAAGGTGACTCCACTGACTGGTGAGTTCGCTTCATATTTTCTTTTCATGTTTATTGCAAATTATTGTTTAAAGTAACCCAAATCCACGTCATTTAAAAATAAACAATATGGTAAGAACATTCATACTCCCTCCTTTGCCACTCTTCTCCATGCGATACTGGTATATGTGAAGAGTAAAGAGCATATGTGAATTCCTCCTATCTTCTTCCTCGCATTCGGGTTTGCTGGTACTTCTGGCAGCAATTGCAGCATCAAGGAAAAAGGCGGCTTTCTCTGCTGTTGGGGCCCTTAGCTCACTTTGGTTTTGAAGCTTGAATACAAACAAGAAAATGACTAATTAGCACAGGGGCATTTTTTATTATTATTATTTGCTGAACTGGCTAAATCTCTAGGGCACTAAAAGAAACAAATACGTACACCATGGGAGAAGGGCTTATAAATTAAAAGCAATAAATTTTTTTTACTGTCTTAAAAGTTGTCATAATTGTTGTCAGATAAAAGGAAATAAAAAGCGGAAGAAAGTCAGGCTCAGAAAAATCTATGTTGTGATATCCATTATACCTGGGTTCCACATATTGGATCTTCTCTCAGATAAACCCCGGGAGACTGGCCATCCTGCAGGCTGCCAGTGGCTACTTCAGCTAACAAATCCTTAAGGTTTTCATCTTTGCCACTGATCTCCACAGCAGATACTCTAATAGAGAAACGAGTCCCAGTTTTTTCTTTACGTTCATTGATTAATTTGAAGAGCCAAGAAATTGCACAGGGGATGATACCAAGGCTTTGCGTGGAGTTATCTTTCCCAATCATGGTAAAAGATTTTCCTGGAAAAGACAAACATGAACTTAATTCACCTTTCTTGTACGAGATAGCGTCTCTTCATATCACCACTGTACATAACATGCAATGCCATGTGCTGCACAGATAATGGGAAAGAACAGATGCAAAAATGCAATGTATTTAATTATTAATCCATTACTATTTATTCAATTAGTTTTGTAATTTTTGTAACTCAGACCCACAGCAAATTAACATTAAAAACATCTCTGATCTTTTGATTTTCATCACAATGCACCTATATGAACTTGCTCTTGAATAAGCTAATTTGATGTTACGTTTTACCTTTTCAAATTAAAACTTACAATCCCAGTGTAGAAATAAACCATGATAAGTTTGCAAAGCTAATTAAAAAGAAATTCTAATCTATTCATATACTCCAGGTTTATTGTTCCAGGAGCTGACAGCATGTAATTACCAGACTGACATAGTAATTAACGGTAACGAATTTGGGAGCTCACCAAGCTTGACATGACCAAAGCAAAATATGCAACCATCTGCACCATTCACAACAGACTGGATTACTTCTGCTACTGTTCCAGAGCATACTTCAGCCTGAAAGAAAGATTGGAGACAAATAAGTAAAAGAGCATATACTGCTATGATTTGTACTATTCTTCTGTAACGAAATGAATGACTCAATATTTTTGAGGCGCAATATTCTCCCCATTTTTATGGCATCGGTCCTATTATTTTAGTAACTATGCTATCTTAAAAAATAATAAAATATGCTACTACAGCCTAAAATAGTTTTCAATTCTATTAAACCAATTCTCTTGGAATATTGATTCTACGACTAATGTAGCAAACTGAATGCTATCCAACCAGGCTTCCTGCTGGTATAATAGCTTAGCCAAGGCTATTCAGCAATAGTAGCAACTCCACTGAAATTAAGCTACTCAAGAGTGCTCACAGGAATTAAAAAGACATTTATACTGGAGAAAATGCATTAAGATCCCCGAATAAGATTTCACAGTATCACATTTTCCTCTTCCAGGGGAAACATCATCATCAATAAAGAGAACTTGCTAAAAATATTTGAGTGTACTAAAACCAGTTTATCCACGTCAGTGAAGGTTTCAAATATACAATAAGATGTTCTATTAAGTACAGCAACTGGGGGCAGGGGAGAGGGTTGGTGTAAATATGTAACTACAGTGAAACGATAAGGCTCTGTTTGCAGGTGCATGGCAGCAAGCTTGCCTCGAGCAACAACGCCTGCACAGAAGTGCCAACATCACCACAAACAGGCCACCCAACAGGCCCACCACAAGGACCTGAAAGAGCCTAGCCCAAACCAGGGGTCAACAACCTGAAGGTCTAGTGCCAAAATCAGCAGAGAAGGCAGCTGTGACCTGTCATCTTGCAGCAGGGCAGGCAACACAAGTAAGAAAAAGCCGCTTCCAGTTCTGGACTGACATTGAGATCACGGTTGCGTATTTCTGCACAAAGATGCCATTTTAGCTTCTGCAGAATCTCAAAACCAGCCTCCTGGCATGGTTACTATTCCTTTAGGCACTGATCTGTGGGGGACATGATTCTCCATCTTTAGCGCTTGGCTAGAACTTGGACCTAATAGATATTTTCATATCTCTAGTTTGGGACCCAAAAAGTTAAACAAAATCCTAGGAGAAGATCTGAGGGTGTGATTCTAAATTAGATCTTGTCATGTTTTCTCAACATTAATATCCTATTTTCACCTTGGATGTTTTATGGTTTATTTTCTTTCATCAAACCCTAATTTTTTTTCAGGCAGCTCAAACCCTGAAGTAGTTCTTCATACTCTGCTTAATTTTTTTCCTCTTTTTAAAGTTGTCCTAGGAGTTTTTCCTGAATCCAATATTTTTCCCAGAAGGAAATTTCAGGTGTTAAATCTCACCGAATATAGTGCAGCCCATAATCCTCTCAAATACCAGCCATCCCATCTGTGTATCAGATTTCAGGTCTGGGGCTACTACTTTACAAATACACCTTTTTGCAGGGCAAGAGAAAGGCGTGAGCCATCAGCACCACCATCAAGATAAAATAATCAATCAAAAACACAGTATAAACAAACTGGAAAAGGCGAGGAAAATATGAAAGCTCCCTAACTGTTTCAGTATAGCAATCCCACAGGGTTAGCTGTATCTCTTCTCCTAACAACAGCATTTAGTTTAACATTAAGCACATGTTCATTTCCCATTGAAAGCAGTGGGGAAGGACTTTATTTCAGTGACATCAAACAGGTTAAAACCTAACTGGATGGAAAAGTGAATTTCAAATTGGCTGTGTCTTTCTCTAACAAGAGAAAATGCTGGGAGATAATTTAGTCAGCAAATCCACCTCCCCAGCTATTACTCCTTAATTTTACATCTTGACTAAACTGAAAATGTAAGAATTTACCCACTTGTCTATTAATTACCATTTTTCCAGGCATTAAGGCAACTCATTCAAATAAAATTCCCCAGGAACAGAAGGAACTCTTAAGGCAATCAAATGCAATGGCCATGAGAAGACTCAGGAGGTTTATGCGAGTGACTCCAGTACCTGTGAAGCATCCTGGGGGAAAACCGCATCAAAGGCAAACATCTTTGGGACAGCAACCACTCCTCTCCTGTGACCTGCATTGGAAGGCCCACTTGCTGCTGGATCATAAAATGTGATTTGCTTTTTTCGCGGGTCTACCTTTAGGAAGGACATGGATTCGGATGTTTCGTGTGCTCCTTGAGAGGGACAAATCCTTACCATCACTTTCACCTGCAAGAATTCAGAAGAAAGCGACAACTTGAGTTCCCAGCTAAACGTATGCAAAGCATTCCTCCCAAACTCACTCCCCCATCCCATGACACATTTATTTGTAATATTTAGGTGTGTCAGAACAACCGTGGGACAAAACCAGAGCCAGATTTTCCAGCCTGGTTTTCACCCTGGGGTCTTCACTGAACTAGCTTTTAAAGGTGCACTTTGTCTCTTCAGTTGACTCTGTTCCAGTTCTACAATTTCAATTTATAAATGTCTGATCTGCAGGTATAATGCGCTGTAGGTTTAATACCATGCCTGAAGGAAAGGAAACTCTAGTCTCCTACCTTTCAAGTACTTAACGTGACCAAAAGCACAAACAGATCCACTCTGAAAATCAGTCCAAATAACGCAAGGCTCAAACAGCTAGTGCATTCAAACTGAACTAAATCTAGAAACTTTCAATTCCCGGTTCACATTCTTATAATAAAAAGGTGCTTCTCTTATAGCCTTCCCAGGCAGAAGCCTTTATGCTGTCATTGCTAGGCTCTTCAGTGGTTAGTTGTAGATTTAATGGGAAAGAAGGGAAGAAAAAAAAAAGCATTAAAAGGTCAAAAAGCTTGAAAAGAAACGACTCAAAGAGTACACTTCTATTGCAGCATTGCAAAGGCCGATTTCCTACACATGACATTTTAAGACAGCATTTTTAGAGCTCAGACATGTTGGCTGTGATTTCCAAAGCAGCTGACGGGAGCCAAGTGACTGGGTCTCACTAAAGTTCAACAAAGGCTGCACACCTGCAGCCAGGAAGCTTTTAAGCTTCCTGGAAATCACACTCTTACTTTGAAAAACTGTGAAATATTGCCTCACACCCACTTACAACCATTTATCCTTATGAAATGCTCCCAGGTCAGAACCAACGTGTTTTATATGCCTTGCACTGAAGGAAATGACTATTACAGGTGCAGTGAATCACTTTGCTGATCTTCAATTCTGCACTGCCCAGCAGATCAAACTTAAGAGAAAAGCAATGCTCAGCCAGAGTGTTTCAATAACAAGCTTTACAACAATATTATCTCCTTATCCAACCACCAGACAACTTTCACAGCACCAGTGTTAACCATCTAGTTTCACTGGGTGAAGAGCCTCCATGGCTGTAACGCACCACAGCCAGCAGATCTGGAACAATTGACACCCCTACTCTCCAGAGCACCCATCAGGAGCTTCATCTTCTGCAGTGCAACTACTGACCCACAAAACACCCAAATCAGGTGCAAGTGCTGTAAAAGAAGTGGAAGGGGAGTGACAGATAGCAACCCCTCTGCAGCAAATCCCCAGGTGAACCCTCCAAACACAGAGCACGTGGTCACTGGCTGATCTGAGTCAGGTCCACCTTTAGCCCTGAGCTGGATGTTGCATGGGGAAGCCGGGTTGGAAAGCATTCATCTCTGATGAAGAATGATCCTCCTTTTCAGTAACTTTTTGTTGCTAAATTTAACCTTAAATCTATCAGAACAATTTGACTCCTATTTACTATATTCTGAGAACATTATTTCATTAAAATGGTGTGCACTTACTACACTGACACATTCTTTGTGTCTTTACAAAAAACGGCGCTTTGCAGTCAGCACTTCCCTGTCACTCCTGTATCCAGAGAAATAATGGCAAAGGAAGAACTGAAGCTGAAAACCTATTTCAGCACAGCACAACATGGGAAACGCAGGCATCGAACAGAGAACAGAGACCAGAGCAGGCTGAGCCACCATCTAGGACTGCCTGTCATACTAGATGAGATGACGAGGTGATGACACCTGCACCCAGTGGGTGCAGCAAAATGTAGTGCCCAAGCCAGGATGATCCACAGCAGACGTGTGGGTGCAGCAATAAGCACCATGCAGAACTGTCCCTTTCTTTATCAGCTGGGGAGGGTGAGCAATTTGAAGATTTCATTTAGGTCCTCAACTGTTTCATTTTTCCAGCTCCTACTTTCTACAGGGGCTAAGCTGCACACAGGCATCCCTGCACACTTACTCAAGCATCCTTACAGAAAATATTTGCCAGAAAGCAGCTATAAAAGCTTTTCCCCAGCATTTTTTCCAAACAAAGAAGTTAAGACACAACTGACCCCTCCAGTAAACACTGCAGGAGACTCCACCAAAGGTAGAAGCAAATTCTTCCGCCTATTGACTCAAGCAGTGCCCCGATTTCAACACTTTTCTTTCCCCTTTCATAGCAATATGAATATGAAAATACAGTCCCAGAAAATAAGTGAACCTTAGAATAAATGAAACAGCTGCTTCAATAGCAAAGTGCATCAGAGGTGACACACTCAAGGCTGTTTCCCCATAAAAGCTCCACGAAGCCAGCTTTGTGTATTAGCCTGCTAGCTCAACCTTGACATGCTACCAAGGTGCTCAGAAAAATAACCTCCCTGAAGGGGAGGGGAAAAAAAACCAAAACAAACACCTAAATATATATATAAATACAAATGCCCACTTCAGGGTCACTTGATTAAAATGAATTTTAAAATATATGCTGTTTTTAAAGCACTTCTCTAAACAGTCCTTTCTGTTCTCTCTTCCACCTATTATTAGATTATAGCAGCCAGAGCTTGGATAAGAGGGAAATTGGTTTGGTCCTGACCTAAACAGCAAGTTATCTCCATCAGAGCATTGCTCCCCCTAACACAAAGATGGCTTCACCCCCCAGAAAAACCTTGTGCATCAAATCAGCTTTTTTAAACCACCTCTCTGAAGCAGAAAGATACTAAAATAGCTTCCCATAATGGATCAGATCCCAAACTTAACAGGCCTCAAGGGTCATATTCATTTTTACAGTGGAAGTGAGCTTTCAAGACAAATGGGAGGGGGGAAGAGAAAAGCAGCTCGAGGGAGTCCCTCTTTTAGTGTTTTGTGTATAAAAGCTGATTTGCAGAATAGAAGCACGCTGATTTCAAAAGGTAGTTTCTCTGTCCACTAAATCTATCTATAAGTGATGCCTACCAACTCATTCATGGTGCTGAGCCAGACTCTGACTTCTCCCAGAAATGAAGTGGAAATGCTCATAAAACTACCAACAAGCACAAAGATTACTCAAACATATTCCTTCGCAACAGCAAAACTAAGTGCAGGCAGATCCTAGGTGCATGCACACGCTTCTAAGTACGTAAAAGAAAGGTTTGGTGTTATACTATTTATTCCTCTCACACTTCTTGCCCCCCTGTTTTTCAGGACCAATCTTAAGTGACAGGTTTATATTCTCAGCTCTGAAGTTCATCCCAGCACTCTTCTGGGATGAGTACTGCAGAAAAAGCAGCATTCTGCAGAGCCAGCATGGCTCCTGCCTTAAGAATCAACTTAACTGAATCTTCTCCTGGGTCTCTTTATCTAGTTCTCGTACAAAAGGCACGCTCATCTGTAGAGATAGCAACACGCAGTGCAGGAAATCATCCAGATACAAGGGCTTGCAGTGAGGGGAGGATTCAAAAAAACATGGGAACCGGCAAATTTTAAAGTAACTTTGGCCTATAACTGGGGAGCATAGCAGCAATACATGCACTGTGCTCTAATGCTTTTATTGCAGGAATGACTAGAATTAAGTGCAATAACATTCATTTCAGGCTCACTCAGGATCACACCCTCTCTGGGCAGTTATTCATCAATATGGCCAGCTTTCTGGTGGTCAGTTCCAACTGCAGTGGTACCAGCTACTGGTAACACTTGCACAAAGCAAACACAAGGTAAGGAATTTAGAGGACTATGAATGAAGAAATAGAAGAATAATAAGAAGAATAAGACAGGTCTGAAAGAATAAGAACAGGATGGGGGGGTGGGGGGGAGGGGGGAAGAGTGAGAACTAAAGCAAATGGCAATGAGGCCAGGGGAAGAACACAAAAAATGAAAGACAATACAAATACGGTGATTCCAGAAAAGTCATCTCTGCCCTGACCACTTTTAGACTCCTTAAGGAGAGCTAAGATGGCATATCCTTCCTGTGATGGGGTGACCTTGCTTGCTAGGACTGGGGATTTTTAGCAACTCCTTTTTCCCCGCTTTTTGTGTATTTCTTCTTCAATGTCACAGAAAGATGCAGAGTTAGAAAAAGAATTACAAGTGGAAGTTTATCATTATCAAAGATACAAGGATTTGTACATGGACATTCATAGAGACACTGAATATTGGATAGAGGTTCCATTTTAATGAGAATGTTGATATAAAAAGAGGATATGTTTGTACTTGGGTTCAATTTCTGCAAATAAAAATAAAAGAAACACATAAATCACAATACTTGCACATTATTAACATTTTTCTCTGCCTGAAGACAGCCTAAATCATGCAAACCACTGAAGGATCTCATTAATTAACTGACTCTAATTTTGTGGGTTTTGTACACTAGGGGTTAACACTCAGCTGCTGAACTTTCCAAATTCATGTTTCTGCAGGAACCAGGAGGTCAGCAGAATTGCTGAAGGAAATCCCATTAAAATCAAAAGTATTTGGGAAAAGAAGATGGCAAACACATCCTGAATCTGCCATTAAAAGATAAATAATTTAACAAATAAATAAATTAGCACATAATTTGGAAAAGCCCTAGAAACAGGTGGCATAAGGTCAGAATCCCACTCATCCCACACAATAATGGCTATAATTTTAACCGTCACTGGCAAGGATGGGAGAGAGATTCACAGCAATCAAGGAAATTTTATTTTTTTTAATTTTTTTTTTTTTTAAGTTTATATGTCTGACAGCCTACAGTGGAAGTCAGGGAAAAGAAAAGCTATAAAAGCAAACAACTGCAAGCTAGAATTCATTTGCTCCAGCTATGCAAAGGCAAACCAGTGGATGGATGCCAAAGCATAAAAACAAGTGGTTTTATACCACAGTTTTATGCACACATAAAGAATTTTAAGGGAGACAAACTGTCAAAGGGCAGATTTCTGGAAAAAAATGAGAGAGAAAAAAAGAGTCCCTTATGTGGAGGACTATGGGGCTAAACCCCATACAGTTTTAGAAACATCTGATGAGACTACTAAAGAACTACAGATCCATATAGTACACTCAAATATTGGTAATTTGCGGGAGCCCTGATCCAAAACTCTAGACCATGACATCTTTGACCCTTATGAAAGTCAAATATAGATGCAAAATGAACAATTTTGACCTAAACAATGAAACGTCTCAGAAACAGAGGGACATACATCCTGGCTGGTACCTGCCCTTCCTGCTCTTACAGCCCTCCTCCTCCATTGCTACTGTTTACCCCATTTCACACCTAAGGATCACAAGGAGAGATCTTCTGCCCCACCATGACGTGGCAGTCGCTGTTCACATGCTGTGACCTCCTCCAGGAGTACCGTCCCTACATGCCCCTTTGTGTGGACTTGTGATTTCCAGACTTTCCCCCGCCTACTGAACCAGCTGGAGTTGAGAAGAACAGGACAGGGGAGTCACAGCAACCAAAATAATGGGCTGGCTGCAGGACTGGTCAAGATAGTGCAAAACATCGAGCATATGTCAGTGTCAGAAAGCAGGTTTGGAAAAAGCAAGAGACAGACCAGAAAGCCGTGAAACCTCACTTTCTAAGCAACTCTCTGACATGAATGTGAGACTGATGGCCAGAGGCGAGCTAGCAGTTTTGTCTAATACAGCCCATATATTTTGGATATGCTGAATTAAATACAGCTATAGCAAAGCCATGCATCAATGAACACAAAACTCCTCCAAGACCAGTGAGGCATACATGGTCCCAGAAGAAATCATGTCCAAAGCTGAATTTGTAGAGAAAAGAGCCAGTGACAGCCGAGAGAACGACACAATCCTATGCAATTTTAGACAGAAACAGCCAGGAGACTGAGACAGTCAGGTTCATGTTGATTATTACCCCATAATCAAAAGAGATGGAAGGGCTATCAACTCTGAAACCAGACAAAAGGGAAGGACAGTCTCACACTTAAAGAATCAGATGATTTGGATTCTGCTCCTAAGACTATCACGGACCTCTACTACCTGTTTTAGACAACGAATACAAAAAAAAACCACTATAGATAGATAGATAGATAGATAGATAGATAGATAGATAGATAAATATATATCTCAGAAAGATATATATAGTGTTGGTCATTCATTTTTCAGGGGAGTGAAGGGTGCCAAATACTCTATGCTGTTTAATTTGAGGCAGACATGTAGACAGAGAAGACTCCACTAATTCACAAAGTAATGACTAGACTCCATGGCATTTTGAGGATTGAGGAAATTAAGACCCTGACCCAGCCAAGTATGTTAGCACAGTCATAACTGTAACATATGGTTCCTCCTTTGAAATCAATGGATGTGAAGTGTTCATGTGTTTATAGTGATGCTTTGTTAGCATGTGATGCTTATATAGTTGTCAAATTTCAAATTAGACAGAATGAGAAGGAAAAATAGAAGGAATGCATTAAAAAGCATGTAAAATTTTAAAATACATGCACTCCAGCCTTTTTTACTAAAATAAATTCTGAGTTTATCTGTCCGTATTTTGGGAAAGTGCTGGCACTATAATGGAATCCATTCTAAAAATGCTGGTCATAGTCTGCATTATAGCAGTATCATAATCCCTAAATGAACAAGCAATTTGGTCTTTAGCAATAGATGTCATTATATCAAATTTGAATGGACACTAAATATTCCCTGGAAACACACATCCTTGACAGGCATTGTGCAGCCAGGAAGTTAATTTTGTCCAATGTTCACAAAATGGCGTATAACAGCAGGTTAATTAAATAACTATGTTTCAACATCCACCATTCTGAATTAAGATTTCTCAGCAAGAAATTACAAGGAATTCACATTCAGTTGAATAAAGACCATTTTCCAATGAAATCACTTATTTTTCAACTACAGTATAAACCGAATTACAAAAGTCCTAGTTCAGAGCCAATATTTTTCATGGATTTAATTGTAACTGACAGATATATAACCCTTGCTAAATTGGTTTACTGTGGGTAGTTCTTACAAGCCTTTCATATAATGCCACTACCAATGGATGGCAAATTTATATGCAAAATTGCCATGCTAGCATAGACCATCTAGCTCCCCTGGGAGAACCTTTAAAA
>VXBL01006547.1:52602-78810 GCA_013400195.1 Aramus guarauna | reverse complement strand
AGGAAAAAAAAAAAAAAAAAAAAATCACTTCTGTATTGTACTCCATTAAAGAAGAATTGATTCTCTAGTCCCAGGAGACATGAAGAAAACTATTTCATTTTTAAAGGTGAAAACGAAGTAGAAGAAATTGTGTATTTTTATCTAATTTTGCCACATTTTTTGCTTAAGCAGTTCAAAGCATTTCAGCAGGGATGTATGTGCCTTGGATGATACAGGACTACATACATGGACAGAACAGTACTTACTATGATACATGATTTATACCAGAAATAACACTCTAGTCATTAGGAAACAAGCAGCGATAAAGATGACAAAATTAAGTACCTATTTGTTATCTGTCATCAAATCATCATAAGAACCAGTGAATGGGACATACAGCACACTCAAGAAAACCCTGCATGATCAGTAAATCATATTAGCAGTACCTTAGCTATGGCTTGGTAAAGCATAAATGAAAGTAAATGTCTAAACCACATAAATGGAGACCAGTATGTATATACCTGTCCAAGAAACATGTCTGACAATTCAGATTCTCTTTAAATGCTCCACTTCAATTGTCTCACATAGGAGGATTCTGTCATTCTAACATAAAAAATTGACAGGATCCTTGGAAGAGACAAGCACTTAAAGTTGCTGTTGTAAGTGATGCAGTATTATAAAGAATGAGCTGAATAGAACCCCAGAAAAAACATTTTGCATGAAAAAGGCTTCCTACCATGCTAAAGAAAAATAGCAAATTAGAATGCTACACAGCAGCTACTGTAAAAAGGATGTCTTTTTTTAATACCACAATATGATAAATTATCTTAAGTAGCACATTAATGTCAGAAATTGAGCATAATCTAACTTCTTTCCAGTGACAATATTAAATGGCTTTCAGACGTCTTTCCTACTATTCTGACATTAAATTTAATAACACCCAGAGAGACCACAAAAATGATTCAGTTACAAGAATCATACTGTACTGGATCATTGCCTTTTAAATAGGATTCAGTTAAATGATTTGGACTCTGATGTTTTTGGCACATTCAAGAGAAAGGTATGAAATTTGCTGCATAACATTTATCAGTAGTGAGCAAAATTCCTTTCAGTATCCAGTTTGCATTGGTAGTGGGATTTTCTTTTGTGAATCAGACTGATTATTGTTGATTCTATGAAAAATTGGTCTCAGATAGACCTACAATCCTATTTTTTTTCTTCTTTTAACTTTACCCTGCTTGGTATTCCTCAATATGGACAAACCCCGCAAGTATGTGTAAGAGTGTAGAACATTTTTCACTCTTAGTAAAGAAAATTAAGCAAAAGGCTTAATTAAAGTTTTGTATCGCAGGACAAGTCCACACGCTCCTGCTGAAATTATTATAAAGGGGAAAAATTGGCATTTGTGAAATGTAAAAGAAATTAGTAAGAAATTTATTTCCCACCTTCCAAGAGAGTACTTGAAACAATGAGAAATTATAAATAGAAATTGCAAAAGATACATATAGGCTCTCTGCTGTAGTAAGTCTCTAACAAATTTATTCAAACATGAAAAGCCACATACACAGTTCTGCTGTGGTGAAATACTGATATGCACAGAGATGATGATGTGAGACTACGAACAAATTTAGATCTTGGGCTCAAATAATAACTGAGTTCAAGTGCAAGAACTGGCCATCACAATCTTTTCACATTCCTGCCTCCTCCAGCAGTTCTGACAATGCACAGTTACTGCCTTTGCTATAGTCATACAGCTTACAAGAAGCAAGAATTCAAGCCTCTTCCCCTCCCCAAATGTCTATTGAACTCACAAGTGCAAGACACGGTTCCACAACCAGTGACAGGACCTGTGAGCCAGACTGACTAATTTCAATTCTAGTTGCCACAGAAACACCCAAGATAGTCCCGATGCTGCCTATGCTCAATTCAATCAGCTCGTTAGATTCCACTATCTCTTAACCCAACTCAGAATAAATCTTATTCATGTGTTTAATTTTGAAACCAATGAAAAGGACTTAATGCATGGGGAAGCTCTCCACTGAATTGGTGCTTTGGCCAAAGGGAGTTTCTTTGGCAGGAAAAGCCAATAGCCATGGTAAGGGACCTTCTAAAGTGCACGTCGAATAAGGAAGTTAAAATTCCAGGTATGGGTGTTATTTTGTTTGGTGAGGTCTTTTTTCCAAAGGTTTAAGCTTACTGGTGTCCAGGTCTGTACCAGCAGCAAAACACACACTGCTGGTTCTGCATGCTGGGGTCTTGGGATCCAGCCCTTCCCTCACTCAGACAAAGCAATAGCTCCCCACTGAGAAGGTAATTTAGAGATAAATACACTCAGGAGGAGGGGAAATATTTACATTTCTTCAGTTGTTACCATCCTCTATTAAACTTCTTGAAAGATATTACCTCAAGGAAGCAAGCCAGTAAAGAAAAAATATCATTGAGTTACTGTTATTTAAGCATTATGAGCCTGAAGAACATGTATTTATATCACATACTTTTAGAGACCCCCTAAAACTAAAGATGTTTAATCTTCTTGCCTCCTGAACAGTCAATAAAGCATTTCTTCAGAAGCTCAGACTCATGATAACAAACCTCATGCTGTAGCTTCCATGATGGCTCATAAAATGGGTTACGGTCATGTCTGATTTCCTTACGGCTTCTCGTTTGTGCATGCATAGTCAGAGCTGCTTTTCTTATGTGCATTACCTTGTGTTAATCAATATGAAAGTTCATCTGCCTCTTTATCCACCCAGTAACTTCAGTGCCATGACATCTTTTTCCAAGTCTGCACAATCAATTTTAGCTTTGGCCATTCTGAATACACAGCTTCACCACCTCATCCAAACCATTTAGGAAGACACCAAACAGCATGAACCTCCATACGACACCACTGCTAACTTTGCTCCAATGTGAAATCTGCCCTCTTGTTTCCTGCCAGTTATTAAAATACAAGAGAATACATGACAACTTTAGGGCTTTTTTAAGAAACCTAGGTCAGGGCACTTGTCAAAAGCTTTTTCAAAATCCAAATACACTCTATCAACTAGACCAACCCTATTCAAATGCTCACTGACTCTTCCACAGAACACTAACATACGTGTTCCACATGTAAAAGCTTCATCAACTGATCTCTACTATATCACATTAATCCCTGCCTGCTAATTTCTATCTTTATTATTATTTCAACCTGCCTGGCTGACTGGTCTGAAAGTCAACCTTATGACACCATACTTCCAGAATGCATCTGGAGCCCTTTTTTCCTTTTTGCCCCCAAAGTGGCATCCCATTTTCCACATTCTGTTCCTGCATCTCTTATAAACGTATTGAATACCAGCTAAAAGACAACCTTGAGCATCAGTGGGAGGAAAAAATGTTAAGAATTACCATCACAGGGAAATACAGAAAGCCAATCATATTAGTCATTGTAAATGTTTCAACACATACTTTGCTCTAAGTTTTCAGCAGCTTTACAAAAGAAATGGGACTGCTAGAGTGTATCACTTACAGATAATAATTACTCATTGTAGTGTTCAGACCTTAGTCACCTATAATAAATGGTATTTCTGCATAGTTGACACATCATTCACCTCTTCAGTTTTTCATAAAGCTGAAGCAACACATTGCTCCCATTTAAGTATCTCAGACACTTCATGGGTTTCCAGTTTGTTACTCTATTTTTCATTCTCACACAACTCATACTCATCCTTAAATTTTATCTCTTCAGCCCCTTCATAGTAAGAAAAGGCACATTTCTCTACGGAATCCTGTCCTGCTCTGAAAGAAACCATTTGACAAGAAAGGAATTAAAACTTATTAAGCTACCTGTGCTCAGAGAAATCACTCCCTTGAGGACAATAAGGACTGGTCCTCAATGGGTCATTCTCAGCTTAGTAAAGGGATGTTAGGTGGGAATTAGGCAGCCCTTGTTTTGCTTTTCTTGTGTGTGCAACTTTTGCTTTACCTATTAAACTGTCTTTATCTGAACCTATGAGTTTTCTCACTTTTACTCTTCTGATTCTCTCCCCCCATCCCACCAGGGAGGAATGAGTGAGCAGCTGCATGGTGCTTAGTTGCTGGCTGGGGTTAAATCATGACAGAGGTGAGGAAGGAAAAGGCTGCTCCACCAGCTGCTTAACCCACTGTAACCACACAGTAATAACAGGGTGAGGGACACCGCTGACCTGGGAATGATCACACAAACCAAGGAGAGCACCAGCCACAGCCACAGATGCTGCGGTAGGAAAAAGTGACTCCAGAATCCATCACTAGTTCTGTCCTCTATGTGCATCTCGTATTTACTATTGGACAAGCTGCAAGAAAAAGCCTAGGAAAAAGATAACCAGGAGAAGTGTAAAGTAAAAAGCTGTTAGAGGAGGAGGGACTGAAGTTAACAGAGGACCACAGCACATCTGCCAGTGTTTGCTGATTGTTCTCTCAATTGCTCTCACTTAAAGCAGTGAAGAAGAAAGGTAATTACTTTATTCCCATCATCCTCATAATGAGATACTACCTGAGTAACTCTTGATCAGCAGAAGCTGGTGAAGAGGAAATTATAATGGAGAATGTTACTGCACAGTGGACTAAATGCTACCAGAAGTTACTTGGCATCGCTCAGACAAGGTGAAACTATGAGTGTTTAGTATTAAAAGAACCTTATTAGGACTGATACTTCTCCTTTGACCACAAGTTCTAAGAACTAGGATACATGAGATTTCATTTGTGCTGACTCATAACTTTTACAAAAAGCTATATTGCTGGAGGGGTTTATTAATGGGCAAACACTGTCATTTATAAAGCTGCAAAAGAAGAATGGGTCAAGAGAGACATTTAATAGGTATTGCATATTTTAAACTGTGGATCAGGGAAGATGCCTCGTTACTTTATTTTTTGAGGAGCATTAAAACTAGTAACTAGTACACCCCATCACCATTTGGATGGTCTTGACCTTAATCCAAGAACTAAAGGGCTGATTCAATTAGCAGAGAGCTCTTATCCTCTCCAGCACAGCACAGGATTCTTCCAAACTGTGGTCAATAAGTACGTGGGGAGAAGGACACAGCTGGACCCCTGGGCTCAAACAAACAATAGCTTCAATAATGTTTTCAGCCAAGAGCTAAACAACAGAGATCTTTGAGGGTCAACAGCAGCTTGTTGACCTATAAAGTCTGGAAATTCTTGGTGTAGGGTGCCAGGCAGGAGAGATTTCTCTCCATCACCCACATTGCCAGCATGCTACATCTATATCCCATGTTGGAGGAGAAGCTCACAAGCAGAGCAGCATAGCTGCTCAAGGTCCTGCCGTGCCCCTTGGAATTCTGGTAG
Organism: Aramus guarauna; assembly: GCA_013400195.1. NCBI lineage: Eukaryota > Metazoa > Chordata > Aves > Gruiformes > Aramidae > Aramus > Aramus guarauna. Next base: position 73,509 of record VXBL01006547.1, on the reverse strand, counting down.
AGCTATTCCCTTTGAAAGCCCTCTGCTGTGCTCACTAACGAAGAAAGCAGATAGACCACATGACCCAAGGCATATAATCTCCTGCCATCCGGGATCATGCACTTGATCTTTATTAGACTTTGTTGCTCTATTTGAAGACACCAGATAAACCAGAGTTTTTCACGAGGCACAAGTCATGCTGGTACGCTCCACCAGCCACCCTCAGCATGTAGGAAAAAGGCTGAAGTCTCTTCACTACACATAGCTGCAGGCACACAAGTGCAGCGAGGTGCAAAGACAGTTTTACTGAGCTGCAGGCACAAGGAGATACAAGAATGCTTTAAAGATCTTCCTAAGGCAAAGTGCCTCAGAAATGCCATGCTCTCTGTTATTCCTGGTACTAAGCCTCACAGAGAAGAGGCAGGCACAGCAAATGGGCTCTACTAAAACACACACATAGAAAGGGTGTTCCTTAGCAAACCCTCCTCCACTTGGGAATCTCTAAATTACTGTGCCAGGTTTGCTGTAATCCACCATTTAATACTACATTCTCTTTTCTAACACACTGGAAAAACAGGAGAAGAAACCACATTTTCATCTGTGAGTTCCCCCCTGCTTAAAATAGCCCAAATTACTCTTTTGTTTTCCATTTAGCACAAACTCACTGACATAAGAAATACAGAGTGTTCTCTGTGAGCAAGTGTCAGCTATAAGCATTTAGGCTGACAATCTCTTTATGTTAATGCTGATTTGTATGGTTACTCGAGGTGCATATTTTAGCTTGCCTGTGCACATTACATACTTCAATTCTATCTTCAAAAGCTAATCTCTTGTAACCTATGGAAATAAGTATTCAGACTCTGCTGTGTGGGTGATTAAACAGTTGTAAATATGAATAAAGGTCTCAATAATTTGGTTGTATTTTAATTAATTTTAAATAAAATTAGCACAAATTTTACAATTTGAAAGGTGCTGTATTTCCTAAGTTGGAGAGACATGTATTTCTCTCCTGCTACTCCATTTCCATACTCCCGATTTACAATTACATGTGAAGCAGAGGGAAACAAAGCCCCTTCAACCTGTCTCCTTAACCTCAAGCAGACAGGCAGCACCAGCACCAACGGCTGAGCCTTGCTGGCAACGCAGAGACTACTTCTGCCAAAGGTGAAGCTTGCATTGGTTTTGGATGAATGATGTCAAAGGAAATTTTGTCTCTTATTTTAACAGAGGGAAGGACAAAACAACCTTTGCCAGTGTTGCTGTCAGCGATGTTAACTGGTTGCAAGGAAGCCGACGCTCTAGCACTGAATCTGCTGTGAGGCTGCCAGCTCTTTCCGAAGTCAACAGGTGGTAACAGCTCTCAGGCACATCCAAACGGTTGTGGCTTGCTCTCTATCCCAAGACCCTTCCCTTGAGCCTGTCCAACTCTGTTCTAGGCTGAAAGCTTCCAGCCCTGTCAAAATTCATCTAGAAAACTATTTTTTAAAAAATTGAAATCCAAAGTTACCTTTCCAATGCCAGGGTTGTCCTTGATTTTGGACACAGCTCTCAGAAGGCATGGTGGTGCTGGGGGAGGACAGAGCTGCAGGATGCCACTAAAGTTAGTAGCATAAATAGAGAAGTCGTGTGTGTGTGGCAAGGGCGGATGGTATTTCTTTCTCTTCGAAGACAGGTTAAGCTTCTGTGCTGCTCTGTATAAAAGTAATAGCAAGAAAGGACAATGTTACTAGGTGTTAATGGGAATCTGGACCAGACAAACAGATGCTCATTGTCATCACTGCCTGCTTAACAAATCAAGTCATTGTGTTCTAATCTCATTTCATGAGGATAAACCATCAGGAGACTAATAGAAGGAATATATGGGTAGAAAAATTACTGGCAAAATATTCAGTTAATTTCTCCCCCAACAGAGTTCCAATTATAATCTAACTTTCCCCTCTTTTCCCCAACAGCTTGACAGCTGAATCCTAAAATGCTAAAATCTCACTGACGTAATAAAAAGCTGAAATAATCCCCTTGTCACTGGCAGGACCAGATGGACTTTGCTGGTGATAACATTATGAAAGTGGTTCTTTGTACTCTACAAGTTACTCAAGGCAGAGAAAAACACTCCAACTCAGCTAAGCTCAAGATCGTCTCTTGTTGGCTGCACTGAAAATCCTACTGATAACAGAGAATTTCCTTCAAGACAGATTGGTTTTTCTTCCTCAATTCCATTCTTTCACATTAAAAGGGAAAGCTATTAAAAAGACATGCTTTAATGTTCTGAATGATAATGATCCTGCTTTTGAAATGCAGAATTTCAAAACATAAAAGATGAAGGAAAAATTAAAACATACAATTAAAATTGTAACATTCTTCCTTGTGAATAAAAATAGGAACATAATCCATTTTTCTGCTATTCCCCTTCAGCAACACCAAACAGTATAGCAAGAAACAAAAACAGAAACTCAACTCTACATCAAAACCCACATGGGAAAGATGACCCTGCACAGTTAAGTAAAAAAAATATCTGTGTTGGTGAGCATGTGCTGGGAAAGTGGGGGTGGCAGTGAGGGTGAAATCTCAGCTCTGCCAAAGCCAAGAAGAGCTTTGCCACCTTAATAAGACATGTGTGATGTGGCCCTGAGACAGTCAGTAGACAGCCCACTCTCAGACACATTCATAAAAGCATCCAACATGCTATCTTTCAACATTACTTTGAATGACTTAAGCTAGCAAAAATGTGAAGTGTCACACTGCCAGCATCTGTGGGTGATCTGAGACCGTGCTACTGATGCCTACAGGTCTGAGGGCAAAACGCTATTGTGATCCATGCTTGCAGTATAAAGGTCTGTCACTTTGGACAAATCAGTTTACAAATACATGATGACAAAAAAAATCTCTTTATACAATGGCTACATTATATTTTCATCATGCCTTTCAGCCCAGGATCTCCAAGTACTTTTCAGCAAGAATGAGCTGGCATTAGCATCTGTGAAGTATTATAAGCAACAGACACATGGAGAAACTAAGGCAGTGCTTTGCTGTCATACCTAATTCACGGTAAATCTAGATCTTGAACCTTGCCACGAATCCAGTGATCAGGCAGCCTGAGGCTGAGTCAGCTTAGGAAGCTGATCAGAGAAGGAAACTCTTCCTTTGGTTGCATTTACAGCAAGCTAGAAGCAAAAATGACCACTGAAAGCAGGAGGGCTGCACCGTTTCTTCCAGCAGCACTACTTGCTTCAAATGAGTTACAGTACAAAGAACTGGTTGTGTCTGAGGAGGAAAATTACTCACTTGGGTCAAGATTAGACAGCTAGTCAGTATGAGGGGCAGGAGTCTCAATACAGATCTCCAAAACTGCCAGTCCTATGCTCTACATTCCCAAGCATGTGTGTTAAACTCTTGGACCTTTTTTCCTTCATCAGCTTCTAGAGATGCAGACCCCCTACATGCTTTCTTCTCCCTCTACAAACACTGCAGTATTTAGAAAATGGCTCATGTAGTGAAAAAATGAGGCTGTAGTTCCAAACTCAGAGGGAGCCAGACCACTGTCTTGTGAGGGACAAGTTGGACTCTTGCTTCTGAGGAAAGAAGAAGCTTTTGACTCCTGCTGCATCCTGAAACCAGCAGGAACTGCATCCCACCGTGAAGCAAAACACTGCAGGCACAGACTTACACAGAACCTCAGGTTTTCAGTGGCAATGAGAACTGATTTAACTGCCTAAATCTCAAATCCCCTTGCTAATACCTCATTGCGCATGAAAACATATGCCTGAAATAGGACACCAGGCAAACAGTTGCACAACTTTGCTATGGTTGCAGCTGCACATTAAAACCGTAATGCCTCTTAAATTATATGCAGCTTTATTGTGCAGAAAAGAGTCTCTACCTGTTGGTACTCTCGTTGTTGAACTCAAGACAGTCATTACTCTCTATCTCCAAGTACCAATTAACAATCCCAGTTATTATTTAATCATCTTGTTGATGATTAAAATGAAAGATGTTTATTTCCTTGTTTACATGCTATGATCCCTTGTTGAAATGATAAAAACTCCTCAAGAGAATGTCTTCAAAGTGCAATCAAGATATACATTAAATCCTGATGAAATAATTATTCCTTCAATAGATCCGGCTGAAGGAGTTCCTCTGGGAAGCATCCATGAAACAGAATGAGATACAAAGGACAAATTTACTCAGGAATTGTGTATTTAAGCACCTAACTAAGCACTAACAACTCAACGAGTAAATGCACCTAAAAAGGCCAAGCTAAGCAAAGTGTATAAACTAATAAACAGAAAATTCAGCCTTTTAAAAGTATACCATCTCTCAAAATAGCTCAGTAACACAGTTTTGGACCATTTCAAAAAGCAGATCAAAGATACCAAATCCATTACTAGTTGTCTTAATTTCCCCACCAAGACAGAACAACTTTCAAAGTGATGCACACTTTCTGCATCTCCACTGTTCAAAGGACAGTGCCATATGCTAGCTAAAGCAATTAACTGCTATAGTGCTGATAAATCCTCTTCCTATGAGTCTGGAGTGCCACGATTTTACTAAGAAATTTGGCAAAGGGTCTGCTGATGTCCATGCAAGATAACAGGAAACTGAAAAAGTAGAGGAACTGGAGTAGCTGTTGTAGAAAATAATCAGCGCTTTGATGGGCAACAGGCCAGCTGCACTAATAATGATGTATGTGGTTCACATTGAAAAAGCATCTCTTCTCAGGTAGCAGCGCAGAAAGCTTAATTACAACCTCTCTGTGTTTGAATGCAAGGATTACTTTGCCCAGCATTAAAATGAGGTTGTTTCTGGAGCTGGAACATCACAGACAGCTTGTACCAGCAGTATCAAACAGCTTGTTGGGTTTTGTTGGGTTTGTTTTGTGCTGGGTTTTTTTTGTTTTGTTTTAGGATTTTTGTGGGGGTTTGTTGTTGTTTTTTTTTTTTTTCAGGAAAGGGAAAAGTTAAGGATCTAATGGAAAGAATAGGGCAATTTAGGCAAAATGAAACATCACTATCAAACTGTAGACTCTGAATATGAATTTAAGTAATTGTCATCCTCAGCTTCTACAAAAAGCACAGTCAATGCTGTACAAACGCCAGCTGAGCAGCAGCCTCCACACGCTTTGCTTGGGCTCCTGGACCGTTCCAGGCAAAGAGCACGACATAAGGACTCATCAATCCCTATGCACTTCTTAGCAATATACTTTGTGGCATCCCAGCCAAGTACTCATTAGGCCAAAATATAGGCCAAGTTGGTTTGGACATGGTGCCAACTAAATTAAATAAAATCCAACTTCGCAAAACCCCTTACTTCAGTAAAATTCATGAGAGTATGTATTTACAGGGAGCCCCTTCCGAGACACTCCAGAGTGCTGGATTTTCTGCGGTCCTTATCCAACAACCCATTATTGAATTTACACCTCAGTTTCCAGTCCTTTTTTTCTCCAACATTCCTCTTCTCAGAGGGACTTTGTCCCATGAAGACAGGGAAGTCTAAGCTCTCATAATCTGGGCCCTTTTTTCCTAGCACCAGAAAGACATGTCGGGCTCATAGCAGATCACTTTCTGTAGGAGCCTAATTAGGTGCCATGCCTTTTTCCTGATTTGCTTCTTATTCTCAAATTTAATCTTGCACAGGAGGCCCTCACATCCATCCTCAGCACCACAGTGGGCTGTCTGACCTTCTCCAATATCAACTTCTGTTTCCTCACAGGGAAAATTATGACCTGCAGGGCACACAATGCAAAACTTAATCATTACAGTCATTTGTTTTTCCTGGGCATTTTCCAAGCATTTTGTCACAGTTTTGACACAGATGTATGCTTTCCACCTACCTTTGCTTTCCCCACTCAACCTCCACCAAGCACTCATCTACAAAACATTCTTGCAAGGGGAACTAAGTTCCGCACTCTTACGCCTCTCTCCCAATTAAAGCATGAGAGACACCAGCGTATTTTATTTTTACCTCTGGCTGTGAGATCTACTGTCTGCATTTTGCTTAACTCTTTCCATCTTTAACAGAAGATGTCTTTTAAGATGCTCTGGAGAGTTCTTTTCTCATAGCTAGGCGTCACAGTAGAAAATAAAACTAATATATGGCAAATGCAAGGGCACTCAAATACCAAATGACAAGGGACAGTCTCTAACCTGCTCTCTCCCTCGCTCAATTTACAGATTACTAGGTTTTCTGCCATGCATGGATGAGACCAGTGAGGAAAAGCATGGTCAGATCAATTGCATAATGCTCAGCATCTAGGGAATAAGACTCTGCAACAACAGTAGCTACAAAGCCTGCCCAATAAAAGAACCATACAATTTTTTCATTTAAATTCTGCCTATGTTGTTAACATGACATTTCAGATATTCTGATGTACAGCAAGCTGCTTCTAGCTTACACTCACTGTACACGTTCTGCACATTATAGCTGTGAAAGTAAACAGCACAATTTAAATCCCTGAAGAACAGTGTTCCTTCTGGGCATAATTTCTCCATGAAAAAAGAAAACTAGATTTGAAACTTTTATAACTATGAAAAATTATAAATTTTTGCTTAATCTTTTGTGGAATTTATTAAGCTTCAGAAGGCAGAGTGATGTGAAATATACTCTGGGACACATAGTGGAAATGGGTCAACAGAGATATACTGAGGATTTAATTGACACGGTGGGTTTACAGACAAACCGCCACAAGTCAGAAATAGAACTGGGAGTCCTGCTTCCTATTATTAGGCTCCACTGACAAAAATAATAAAAGAAAGCTTCTGCACATTCATTTCAGCATGACTCATTACATATTAACAGTTTTAGTGTTATTAGCCAGCCTTATCTTTCAGAGATCACTATTATTCATATTGTGAGAATGCTTAAGGGCTGCAGGGAGAGGGTCAAGGACAAAGAATTGTACAGTCCAAGCCTTAAATATCTGAACTTTGGAGTTTACTCAAGAGTACACTTACTCAAGAGTTTAGGTTTGACCTTGATAGCTGTCACGGGAGCAATTTTTCTCCTGATTCTGAACCATCTGCAAAGCTTGCAAAATTCTGGACACAGATTTATGCTGGGAATCAATCTACTATAAAGCAAGACTGTTCCAAACTTTCCCAGTTCCCAGCCCAACAAGGCATCACTCCTCTGCCACACAGCCAGTATCCCAGGCCTTTCCCACTGCAAACCAGGTCCAAAGGAAGCAGTGGGAAAGTCACAGTCTGTCATTGTATCTGCAGTTCCAGTTATTGTTTCCTTAATTACTCGTCAATACAGACAACAAATAGACGGATGTCCTACAATACACCCTCCAGCACTCTGTCCTGAGCCTTCCACAACTCACAGAATAAACTGGGTTGGCATTATTACTTTTATTATCGCTCGTACTGTTTGATTTGTGGTTCTAAAATTAGAAAGGTAGCACAATGAAATAATACAATTGCTACCCAAAACCCCAAGTAAACTTAAAAATAAACAAGGTATCTGTTTTCCACTAACAGCATTAGATTTGGAAAATAAAATCCGGTTCAGAAAGAGAAATTTTTAAAGAGAAAACTGGGAATGTCTAAATCTGTCGTGAAAGTTTGGAAAGGACAGAAACTATCTGTATTCATACAGTAAATTTTGTCCAAGGAGTCACTTATAAAGTATATGTTAATTTTTGATGCTATGGTCTGTTTCTCCTCCTCGAACAAGCTTACTAGGTTCCTGTGATGCATATATAGCTTCAGGATGACATAAAGGCTTTCCTCACATTAGTACCGTTACACAAGTACAGCACCAAACCTTTGTTTCCTTAGCGGTCCCAGCAATGCTGTTGAGAAGCACTGCCAGGAAGAACAAACAATGTTCCTTATTTCAGTGCTTCAACTTCCTCAATAAATAATTAGTTCTTCTGGATCACAATGCACAGCCTCAAACAATGGCATTTTTATAATGGGAGATGGTAATAAAGTTTCAATAGAAAACCATTATTCTGAAACATTCCAAAATGTCAAAACACATCTAATATTGTGGGGATATTTCCAAGCCAACATTATGAAAGAAAGTATCTCCAATATGAGATTAAATTCATGCCTTGCCTCTTGCACATAGCATAATCTTGCAGTTCAGGCTTGAATTTCAGCCTATCACTTTGAGTGACCTCTTAATTTTCTCTTACTATCTCTTATTAAAATCAGCAAGGCAGAAATAAGAGTCAGCTATGTTGACATATTAGGAATATCATCTGCTCACAGCTGATCAGAGAAGATAGGTCCAGAAGGGATTTTAAGTGTTTATCTACATTTTCCCAGTGCTCCATAGTAGGATGAACTTTACCTAATACATTCCCAATAGATACTTGTCCAACTTGTTCCTAGAAACCTCCAGTGAAAACAAGTCCAGAGCCACCTGAGGCAATCAATTCCAGTTTTTAACTATTCTGTTAGAAAATTCACACCTCATGTCTCTCATAATGCTGGAATTCATGTTCCTTATTTTCCCCCATCTCCCCAGCAGAAACACAGAGCAGCTTATTTCCTTCTGCTGCAGCAGCTGTTATCTGTAGGAAGACCACGACCACACCTCACTCTTCTCTTTTACAAATGAAAGAGTCTCAATCCTTCCAAGCTTTCCTCATGGGTCAAGTTTCCTTGACTTCTGGCCATGGCTGTTGCTCTCCCTCTACTCTGTTCACATCTTTATGAAGTACAGAACCAAGGCTTTGCGCAACAGTGGGCAGTAACTGAGACTCACCTGAGTGCCGGCCCCACACAGAAAGATCAGGCAAAGCAACTTTGGGATGAACTCCAAAAGACCTCTGGAAGATGGCAAGTTAAAACAAACCTGCAGGGTACCCCTGACGTCAGGAGAGCTTCCTCATGCTGCACAGACCCAAGACCTGATCCCTCCTCTCAGCTACACATTTTTATTTAAACAGAGGCAACCAAACAAGGCCATTTTCAAGCACTCAAGCAATTTGCATACAGGAATTCACAGCTCTTCTCTGTAGTTCTTCCCCAGATTTAAGAAACACCAAAGAGCAGATCTTCATGAGAACCGACTGTTACACTCCAACCCCTTTTTCTGCTCTCCCAAAGCAGTGGTTTCTGAGGTTGCTGCTACAAAATTGTCGTGATGTCAGCTCCATATTCTCCTCAGCTTGCAGATTTAAGATACTTTTCTGGCCAAAGAACATTGCTTCAGCAGCCAGGACCGTGGCTCAGGAACTGACTTTTTTACATATATATATACCAGAATAACAGCTAGTCACCGCAGCCTGCCACGTACCATTTCCAGCTCTGTTCTCTAATGATGTTAAACAAAGCAAGAGCAGATGAACATATTGCTGTACTTCCATACTTGCTGTTTACAATTGTACCATATGACAAACTGCTGAAAACCTGTGTAGGTTAATCTTTATGTAAGCAAGACTGTCAACACCTAATATAGAAATATGTCGGTTCCCGGGCTGCACACCACGTAGATAGCTATGTACTGAAAATGCAGCTACCTGAATGCCAGCAATATTTCCCTGCTCTGGTTCATGAACTAACTGAGCTAAAGCAGGCAGAACCACATCAATCTAAGCACGCTCCTTAGGCAAAAATTTGGACTTATTTGCGAGTGAGACATAGACTCAGGTTGAGGAAAATAAAATTCTAGTCTCATTTGTGTTCTATCAAGAAAAAGTAATAAAGGCATTTTTAAAACTACAAAGTAATAAAACAGAAACAATGGTGCTAGCTAGCCATTCATTATTAAAATAATTACTTAAATAGATCACTTAAAAATTTGCCCTGCAATATCAGCTCCCACTATACAGAAAGAAATCAGTATCAAAATGACTTAGCAGGCAATAAATTACTTTTTTTACAAAGGATATTACACTCAATGCTATTCATCAAAAACAATCTGGTATGAAAAACAAAAGCATTCTGCTCATTCAGGCAGCTCCAGGGACAAAACAGACACGTTTGTGATTGGAAAGGATGAGAGATAAAATGCAGAACATGGCTAACAAGGGGTTCATCTGAAGCACAAGTTTCAGGCAAACATCAGGCAGGAATGAGGGAGAAATCCAGTACTTTCACATTCCCAGTCACATATAGCAGTCTGAATACAAGTTAGCAGCTGTGACTGTAAAGCCTCCTTTACCATAAAAGCTCTGGGGTGGGTTGTCTTTTCAGGGTACCTTCCTTTGCCCAAACACACCATCCCCACAGACAAACCTTTCTCACCACCTCCAGCTCCCTCAGTTCCACATTTTAGTGCACATCGAGAAAATCCATAGAGGATCCATCCCTACTTCAGCTGGGTTTTATTTCAGATGCTTAATCAAAGGCTTGACACCTATACTGCCAACCAAATAACTTCTCAGGGGGGCATTTACTTATTCCTACTGTTAGCAAGTTAAATGGGCACTGACAGCACTAAATGATGCAGTGGAAATCACCCAAATACAGAAGTCACGTGCCACACAGCGAGTATTTTTAAGCAGCGGAGGGACACATGCGCTTCTTAAAGCCCAGAGTTCCTGTGATTCATTTAACTGACATCAGTTCTTAAACGATACTTCTCAAAGGTATAATAGGCTGAAACGGCAGCACCATTTAAAAGAGCACTTTGCAGGAAAAAGGAAGATGCATGTCCTTCCATCACTGCAGACAGAGATCTCTCGCTATTTCTAACCCAAAGATGCTAACTGCAAATTTCAGCAGAAATAAGCAACTCCTGAAGACCTGCTTGAGACAAGTTATCAAAGAATATTCTGAAGCTTGCCCTGGACTCCCAACTAGCTTCACTAATAACATTTAGATTAGATTCATTTTATGCTGATTAACTTCCACCGAGTCATTTCTTCACAGCAAAAACTCCATAGGGCACTGCTTCTTAATAAGTGAGCTACACCACTGAGGACTAGAAAAGCCCAACAAAGCAGAAAGCAACCCTAAGAGCATCACTCTGTGACGACCAGCAAAGCAGCACTAACTAATGCTGAGTGAGGTACTGGCTAAGCTCTTTGAAATGTTCTGCCAAAAGAAACATCTTCCATCCTCCAGCAGGAAAGATGAGGGAAGTTTTGGAAAGCGAAAATTCACTGCTATTTCACAGAGAATTTAAAAGTACTTTCAGAGTAATCCTGCAGTTGGTCAAGCACTGCAGCTATAGTCCTGGTGCATTATTTTGGCTTGACATTTCATTTTTGTTATAAATGATAATGTGGGATGTCTCATTTTGCCAATAGCACAAGCAAACAAAGCAGTCTTGCTCAGAATAGAGACAGTGTCACTTGAAAGTCCATCTGCCCTGCAAACCACATCCTGCACACAGTAAACTGAGTGTTAGAGTGACTGCAAGTCAGCCCTGAGAACTAAATTTTCAATTAACTATCAGTCTGATTTTACTCTTCTGCCTGCTAAGTCTGTCTGTCTTCACAAAGTATTAAAATAGTTAAATACATTATTGGAAGAGTCTGAAAGTCACTAATAAAGTTGTAAAACAGGTGCAAACTGTCAAATTACATCCCTGCAGGAAAGTCACCGTTATCATTTTACCTACGGAATGCTCTATTCCCACTGCAGCAAAACCACCAGCGCAGCTGCCACTGCCGCCGAGCTGAGGAGCCCCAAATAACGGAGTCAGAGCAAGCACTGGTGTTCAGGAGTCCAGGAACCAAAAAAGCAGGCAGACTGGGGGGGCTGGGGTCGGGGGGGAGGCGAGAGAAGTGTTCCTCTTGGCCAACTAGGAAGGGCAGAAAGAAGGGAAGAAGCCAAAAGGAAAAAGAGACTCAGGTAGCTAAAGAACAGTGAAATTCCTTATATTCAAGAAAACAGACCAAGCAGGTGTGTTCAGTTATGGATAAATTAGAAAATACAGACAGGAGCATATGAATAATCCCTAAATTAAGGGAGAAAATAATAAATTCAGGAAAGCAGAATATCAGAGAGAGGACAAAGTAAGAAGAAATACCTGCACATCTCCAGTCAAGATTATCCATAAATACATCAGACTTTCCCATAGTTTAAAATCCCTTCCACTGGCCACTGCTTATCCCCACAAGTAAATACAAACTTTGGTGGCTCTGAAGGCACAGATTGTCCCCTCCAACATATCTGTGAGCACATGTGTTTTAAATTATTGTGCTTTGCTCTTCCTCCTGGACATCATAAATGTCTCAGAATATAGAGCTAATCCAAGATCCAACTGCTGCAACAGAGCAGTCTGCACTGATCCACCCAGAGCTGCTCAAAAGGTTGCCACGTCTCCTAGAGGGGCTGCCTCAGTGCTCCAGGACCTTGTCTACTACCCCTCAAGGCACTCAGGGCTGACAAACCTCAGCCCTCCCCAGAGGCAGCCTCACGTGATAAAGATCTTTAGGGCATTTGGTCAGCAGGAAACATTGCAAGAGTTTTGCTGTGCCCCAATTTTGCTGTGAAACTGCAGTAAAGATCTAGAACACCCTCTCCAAAATCCCAGCCTCACTGAGAGGTTCCCACATCACTAGATCCATTTTTCTCCCCTCTTTCACTATCTCCTCCTTTTCCTATTTCCAACCAATCTGGTTGGCACCAGGCTTGCTCCTTGCTTCATTTTGTCACCTCCAGCATAGCCCAACCCACGCCCACATAACCCTTGTGACCCATGGTATCCAGATAAGGATTCTCCTCTCAAATGTCTCCCTGACACTGATGTCTTGCACGATCTCTCCTTGGTTTGTACCATGATCCCTAACCCTCTACATTGGGGAGCTTTGTTTTCCAAAATAAAGGAGCCCTAGATGCCCAATGCTGCTTCATCCAGTTACCACTACTCTTGCATTCCCAGACAATTCCATTCAGCTCTCAAATCCTCACCATTGGCTCTCCACCATGGCTAATGATTCAGTGCCTTCCCCCTCTAATTAAATAGCCATATCCAGATCAAAGATCTATTGGCCTTTGGAACATTTTTCATGCTTCAGCAGTGCCGATGTGCAAAACTCTACCTTCCCTTTTCCTCTCAGCTGCTCCAATTTCTTTACCTCCTCCCTTTGCTGAACTACAGCTCTCTCTCTCTTCTCTGTTTGCCCCGTCAGTCTCACACTCATCACGGATGAGCTCTTCATAGCAGGGAGCCTGGCTTACCGTTTGCTGATAAAGCACTGTGTAAACGCATGATGCAGTATTAGCAATGATACCAGTAATGATGTTCTGCTCTTAAACGTGCTGTCCTGAGAGTCATTTCTGTCTCCAAGAACAAAGCCTACTAAATTCAGACTTATCTTCTAATTTATCCTCCTTACAGCCTAATGTGAAATGAGATATACCTAAAGCACACACTGTTTTGTTTGTCCGTAATTATAGGCGGTATTATGCTGCCACAGCAACTAGGAAAGCTTAAGCTGCCCTAAGACGATACAAGATACTGCACAATGCTGCACACCCTGCCCTGTCTCCTGTCCCCGCATAGCATCATGCTACACACAGGTCATGTTTAGTCTCCGGGGACCACTAGCAACCGCATTCCAGCAGCCACAGCATGGCACCGGCAAGACGAGGCAAGCCCCTCAGTGGCACCCGCTCCGTCTCCATTTCCACATCTGCACAAGGGCTTTCTGCTCTCCCTGGCTCCATGCAGAGGAAGAGGGGGCTGGGAAGGCACCTCCTTCTTCAGCACCATGCAGTAGTGAGGACGCTCTGCAGGGACCAGGCTGCTCCAGCCCACTAGATTCAGAAGAGGGATTCATTAAGGGGAAAAGGATAATTATATACCTAGCTCCCCTTGAAACAGCTGGATGCTCCACTTCATCTGCACATCTGTAGCTCTCCCCCAAGCTGCAGATTGCTCAGGCACCCTTCCTGACTGGCTTGCAAAAATGATCAAATATTAGCAAGAGAAAGTGGGACATTGTAGGGCATTTAACGAAGAAGGGTTGATGCACCAAGTGGCTGTTGAGTTGCATCAATGCCAGCGAGCCATCATGTCCCTGCAGAGCCCCGCAGCTCCTCTGATACTGCTACAACACGGCAAAGTAGGGAACAGCCATGAATGGGGTTTGGGGTACATCTGCCAGCAAGGAAGTTTTAATTGGGAAGAGCTGGTACCCTGCTTTCCTAGGTAATTAATTCAAATTTAATTTTCCCACATCACCTCAACACAGGCTTTCCTGGGTGTGGGGTGTGCTTAATGAGGAAGCTTTAACAACTGACTCCGCTTCTTCCCTTGGCCCGTCATTCACCAAGAATTTACCACGGTTACCTGTAACTTCTCTTTCAACCTCACAGACTAGCTTAACTACCACAGGTCAGCTCAAAAAGGTCTAACTCAGGATCCAATGAGTCACATGTTTTTTTCACCTTTTGGTGAACTACTACTTATTCATAACCCAGTTATGCACTTTATCTGTCAAAGAGATTTAAATTGCGCCAGCTCTGCACAAAGCAAGATACCAGTGCGTCCCAGCAGGGTACAGGGCAAAAGTTTACAGCTATTAAATACCCAGAACTGGTGAACTACATTATGAGCTTAGCAGAAATATAATTCTTGCTGTTAACAGGAGAGAGAATGACAGGCTGAAGTGATTTAGCTAGAAACATCTTAAACATGGCAACTTTAAAAAAATGTATCTTTCATTTTTTTGTGCTTTTTTCCCCTGCATTAAATTCTGAAAGTACCGATAGTCATGGAATAATCAGGTTTAACAGGTTAGCAGTAATATATGCCTCAAGTGTTCCTAATACATCATAATCTTCTTTCACAGAATTTGCATCACTGTCAAACCGAACTACTGATTTTCAGTTGATGCTTTTAACATGTTTCTATGGTTACTTTCCAAGGTTGCATCACAGAAGCCTGAACAGCAGTTCAGAAAGACAAAAGGCATTTTGCATCCTTCACCATACTAAATAATTTATGAAACTTAAAGCATCCGCATGGAAAAAAAAATCAGAAAAGAACAGGTTCTGAGGTTATTTTCTCAGCAACAGTTTGAAGCACAGTAAAATCAATATCTCTACAAAAGCCTTCAAGAATTAGACTATTTGACTAACGTTCCATATGGTACAAAATGCTAAGGAACACATTCTAAGTTTAGATCTATATGCACAAGTCTACATGAAGCGCATGAATGGACCTTAAAGCAGAATATGTAGACTTCTAATCTGCTGCTGTCAGCTTCATCTCTTAAATCAGGCACTAGGCATTGTCCCAGAAAGTATCCTAAATCTAAAAAATGCAAAAATAAAACTGAAAAAATGAAGTAAAAATGGTAACGACAGCCTTTATTATTTCCATCATTTTTCATTCAAAGCCACACAGATTTAATCTGTCCCCAAAACATTACAAATTTTGACTGGTGTAATGAAAGCTTGTACACAAAATATCTGAATTCTCTGCCTACCGCTACACTAGATCAGAGTTTATTGGAACTAATTGAAGTGTCTGAGGCTTGGAACAAAAACACATTAGTCATTTAGTGGTTGTGCTAATATTGCTATGCCTTTCCTGCAGTTTCATTAGATACAGACTGCTTCAATATCCTAATCATATGCTCAGTCACAGCACAATCAGTACGCAGAGTACTGACAAGCTGTCCCACCATGCCTAAAGCTGATAAGGTGTCTGCTCTATGAGTAACCTCAATTATTGACTATATTTTATGGTCAATCTAATGACCAAATGCTTATCAGTGAACCATCAGGTGCCTGTAATAGGATAGTGACCCTCAGTTTATATGTACCATTACTGCTCATTAGTGAATAATTAGATTCTTTAATCCACAACTCACAGACATTAAAATATGATGGAATATCCTGAGTCTAGAAAAAGACAACTATGCTTATTTTAACTCTTAAGATGTTCAATTACATTACTCAGAGATTGTACGTTATATCTTGTTAAGAAAAGCTGCTTGTAAAAAGCATATCATGTGGAATGTTTTATATCATGTATAAATTGACACAACTCTCCCAAACATGCAGGAATATGACGAGAGTGGAAAGATAATGGGTGTGATTCACCACTGTGATTCTCCAGATTTATTAACTTAAATGGTTTTAATCTAGCAAAGCCCAGCAACACTGCAAATAATTTAGAAACCTGAAAACTAGTGAGTGCACAGCGAGTGCGCTGAGATGTTTGGATGACTAATTCATCAAACAAAAGCAGACGGGTGCAAGGGAAAGTAGCTGCAACTCTACAGCTATTTGCCTGCTTCAAAGGCAGCAGTCCCACGGCAGCAAGTGCAACCCTGTGACCAAACCAGTTTGAAAAGATGCGAGAATAACCCAACATCAAACAGGATTAAAATTTAAGAAGGGGGACTCAGTACAATTTGTCTTCTGCTCAACATTGCTCAGGGTTGCTTGCTTTTTACATATTTTCTTCTAAAGAGCTTAGATTCCCCCCCAGCTGCCCTGTCACTGCTCAAACCTTCCTTCCAGCTCGCCCCTGCGCACCGAGGCCAGACAGGGATGCTCCCACCGAAAGGCCGTGCCCCCACCCAGCAGCACAGGCGGTCCTGCCACCACTGTCACCTGCCACCAACAGGCGGAAAAGGCACGTCAATGTTGATGGCTTCGATTTCTCCCAGGATGTGATTCTCCTCCCAAGGGACTGGTATTTTCTTTTGTGGCAGATAGCCCATTAACCTCCTTAAGTGCATGCCTGTTCTCCTCCTCCTCCTCGCTGCCCTTCTGCCTGTTCATGGAAACACTACTTCCTTTCTTCCGCAGGTGTCTGGGTGACAAAAAACCCAACAGCTTATTACAGCTTTATACCACAATATGCCAATATTTACTGAGTCACAAGCATAGCTGTAGGACCCTCCTGTGGGCTATCTCACATATTTTCACTTAGTAATATAAAGTTTGTTCAGGTGTCTTATACAGAAAAAAAACCCTGGAAATAGGTATAAAGTGTGGAGCATTAAGCAAGGCATGGCTCATGCCACATCAAGGGACAAAAACCCCAGCTGCATTCTTCTTAAATCTGAAGAATGCAAGATTAAACTTCTCCTCCTGCATTTTAAGGGTAAACTAGGAGCCTCTTCAGAGCCACCCATGCCAATGAGCTGCACCTTTTGCTCTGGCTTTCTTATTTTGTCAGTGACCTACTGAGAAGCTGCACTTTCTGCTAAATCCTCTGGTCCTTCAGTAACATGACCATTGAGTTATGTCTGGCAATTTCCTTGTGTGACACAGTCAGATGTTAATCAAAGCTTTCCTCCTTCTATGACAGATCAGAATGAGTAAAAAAAAGCTTAAAACTGATTTAATTTCTTAATATGCTTCTGTCTGCTGGCTCTAATATTTGGCTTTGATTTTAAATACTTAGCACTTCCATGCTAGACACTCTCCATTTCTAGGTAATGAATAAAACACTTTTTTTTTTTTTTTTTGAAAAGCAGAATATAATTAAGCTTGAAGAAATTAAATATGACATTCAAATGAGAAAGAGCTTTGGATGAATATGTAGATTTGGGCTGCACATATGCTTAACAAAATCAATGCATTCACTGCAAAGACTATCTTAGAGATACTCATTTTAACCATGGGTACCTCTTATCACCAGGTAAATGTTTTGGTGCAGCTCTTAGTTATTATTTTCCAGGCAAGGACATGAAATCCCTGTACAGTCTTTTGAGAGTGTGACCTTACAAACACAAAGCTATGACTCTCACTGAGAAACAAACTGGAGTAAAAACAAACCAACCAACCAAAAAAAAATTGCACAGACCTCCTTCCTTCCCAGGCACAAGACAGCTCACAAGCAAGAGTCAAAGGGTATTATTTCACTGCATAGAGACTCTAGTTTTAATGTGAAAAAGACATTTATTTGCTGCCAGGAAACCATGCCACAGCCCAAAAGCTAATTGTGCTAGGACCTGTACAAACACAGTTAATGTTGTTTCATAAAGATGAAGACTAGAATCCTTTACTTATGTGAAAAAAAATCTGTATCTAGTGTTGTTGCTGACAAGTAAATCACAGGTGCAGTTTCCACAAGCACCCTACGAAGGCTTTGTCTTCGAAAGTAACTAACTCCACACCCCAATACACTAAATGTTAGTACACATGCATATTTTTGCCTAGCTGCTTTATTTCTATGACAAAACAGCCCTTTTCCCAAGCTGAAGTCCCAACCACAGCCTCTTTTACAAAAGGCCTCTTGTAAAAAGATGGAGGTACTCAGTAGATTTGGTCAAAGAGGGGGCAACAATTCAAAAAAAATAAATATGTGTGTGTGCGATTACCAATATATTAATTGCATCTTTTCCAGTAGAGAACAAGGAACAAAATGTGCCAAGCTCTGCGTAGCGCAAGTAACACACTGGCCCTGCTATGAAGTTCACAGTTTAAGTGTCTGAGGAGAGAAACATGGTAAGGAAAGAATCAGCAAACACGATGAATAGGGACTACAGCATCACACTACAGCCATGACTCCTCTTTCAGCCCTGGGTGCTTGCTGAGAGAGGATTAGCTGAACAGAGACACGAAGGACGTAAGTGGATGCTGCTGCAAAGGATTCAAGGCAGGGATGACCTTTTTGCTTAACGTGCTCGAGGCTGGATGGTGCAAAGGGAAAGAGGAGACGGGACTGAAAAGGCTGTAGCAAAGAAGCCTGATATCCCATCAGCCAAAACTATTGATATCCCAATATTCATCATCCCAGGATAAGCCGCTTCCACCCCAGTTGTGGCCAGCATCTGTCTCTCATTCATCCTTGAAGATTTCCTCCTCTTCCTCTTCCCCTCCTACTGAGGACTGCATGGCTTGAGGGTGGGAGGAAGACTCAGCATGGAAACTTTGATCCATAAGGTCTCCATGCCAGGAGGAGTCGAAGAGAAGCAGCAGTGGGAGAGGGAGCCTCTCCTGAGGTTAGTGCCGATGGTGGTGGAGCAGCCTGGCCAGGACTACACAACAGTACCCACTTGAGGACCTGCTCAAAATAGTTATGACTGCCAGGGATCAATAATGAACCTTGCTCCCCCATCCTTTGTGATATTTTCTGCATTTCAATTTGTATTTTTAATCACAGTTATAACTGAACTTGTTTCTTTTAGGGAACCTGAGATGTGTAGATGGGTTCTGGAATACTGAGAAATGAATGTGGAAATACATTAATCAGCAATGCAAAGAAAGATCATGAAAATGCTACAAAACTAATTCAGATAACTGATAACCATTAAAGGAAAAAAAATTATTTCTTACTTAAGTCTCTCTCCAACAACCACAAAAATGAAGCAGAAATGCTTTGTGCAAAAATATTCAACCAGTCCTGCTCTTTGGTTAAAAAAATTGAAGACAATCAATTTTGAACAGAGGAAACATGGGTAGGGAATAAGCAATGTACTAATGGGTTTTAAAATGTTTTAGCTAGCACATAGCTGCAAAAGCTATAAAACTCTGATTCACTCAAGGCAAAGACAGATTCATGAGAAGCAATTAGGGCCCGATCCAACATACAATGATGTCATTTGCAGTCTTGCTGCTGACTTCAAAAATCTTTGCATCAAGCCAACAACAATCATTAGTAAGGATCTGTTGCTTTACAATAAAACCAGTTTTACTGACCAGTGACAGAAGCATCACTGGGAGAAAAGATTTTGGATTTTATTTCAGGTTATTAGGCACTGACTTCTTTCTCTTGATTGCAAAGAAGGTATTTTATTTTCTGTATTCCGCAGTGAAAGTTGTAGTCTTTACATTTGCTTACAACATACAGATTCACACTGAAATAAACCCAAAGTAGATTAAGCTAAACAAAACCATTAATACCCACAATATGAAATACAGTAATGAAAATTGTGCTGCTGTCCAGTCTAGGTCCTTTGGAGAGGATACGCCTGTCCTTATTTAGGTAACTAAGCAAAAAGAGAGATGTCTGAGTTTTCCCCTCACCTTTCCACTCCCACTGATTCCAGACACCTATCTTATAATGAAACAAATCATCCTTTGTAGGCAACCATTTCTTTGCGTTGACTTCAAACCTGCGGCACTTAGCACAGAGACAAAACACTAACTTACACGCAGCACTCCTGGGGCAGTCATTTCCCAACCTCTTGTGTACAGACAGACTGTGATACGTAGGCACACGATGCTTAAGACTCAGTGTACTATGTTCTTCTAAAAAGCAGGACTTGGGAAGTTAAGCCCCTTCTGAGGTCAGATTGTAACTTACAGTAAACAATTTTTTTTAAATAATGCAGAACATTTTAAAGATCAAGGAAAAGGAAACAATACAATTACCATCATCATTACATGATAAGAAGAATCCTCAGTCAGTGCATAAATTTGACTTTAATGCCATTCACAGATATACATTTTTGAATATTGTCTCAAAACATGTTCAGCTCTGAATTAAAAAAGGAGCTTGGAATGCAAGTACAAAGCCCTGAATTTTGTTGTTTTAAATACCATCTGCTTGACAGCGTATTGCATTTAATCAACATTGCTAATTACAACAAACATTTCACAAAGAAAACTAACATATCATTTTCATTATAAGACTCAAGAAGGGGGGGGAAAGATTGTCCTCGGCTACTGCTAAAACCAGAATATCTCAAGCTGTTTTAATTGTTGATACCAACTATGGAAAAACTTCTACTTGCACACATAGGCCATGCTGAATATTTACTGAATAAAAGTCTAACTTTTATTTACTTAGATCTGAGTGAAAAAAACTTGTTCCTTCAGCTTCTACTCCAAGGAAATCTGCAGAACAACAGACTTGCTATAGGTACAAAGGTCCATTAAGGTCTAGACAAAGACCAACACTCATTTTCTTGGGTTTTGGTGAATAGAAGTTCCTGCTCAGGCCTCCAGAAAGAGAAACAGGCTGTCACCACCATGTTCCTGCTCCCCAGTGGCACTGGAAAGCCACAGTCATGACCAGGTGACCAACTCCACCTCTCAGCAACCAACACCACATTCTAAATCTTCTACCCATGACAAGGACTCCACAGCATTTCACAAACATTTGAAGACCCAC
>VXBL01006547.1:18085-51306 GCA_013400195.1 Aramus guarauna | reverse complement strand
AAAAAAAAAAAAAAAATTTTAAAACATATATACAACCCTGCTTTTCAGGATTATCTCTTATCAGCACAAGTACACGACATTTTTGTCTCCTGAAAACCATTCCAGTGAAAGAGCAGGAGTGACCAGAGATGCATCTTCTCAAGCATAATGTATCTGTAGTATCTGAGACAGAGTTGGGGGGGGGCAATTGTTCTGGGATTTTTGCCAAAAGATCAGACATCTGTGATATTGTGAAACTGTGTCATGTCAATATCTTCATGCTTAGGCCACCAACTCTTCCAGTACCAAGTTCAATTAAGTCCCATCAGTCAAATGCTCATTGACAGTGCTGGGAAGGCCTCCTTTTAGGAAGAACCTGCTCTATGTCTAGGAGCACTGAAGATTTAATTAAAGACGACACCACAATAAATATTTGTCAAAAGAGTTAATTGCTTCATGTATGGTAATATATGATGTTTCTGTCATCTGAAATACTACTTTGACATTTCCAACTAATTAGCTAAAATAAATTCCAGAAAAGGAGACAGCCTTGTAATGAAGCACAAATGCAATTAAGTACTTCCTGGGATGCCACCAAATTTTAAATTTTGTGCTGCCATAGATCACATTTTACAACTACAGATATGCAGACGTGGTAATAGGGCCTTCCCGGTTACATACACACCCTCAATTTTCTCATACACTGACAACCCAAAACAGAGAGTTCTCATGAGAACTGAGGCAACCCCACTATTAGGTATCAAGTAAAAGAAAACTCTGCCAACCAAGCAGTGCTCAACTGGTGCCTGAAAGGCCATCTGGAGTTTCATCTGGACTCATTCCCATAGACTGAGTGCTGAATTCCCAGTCCCCATCAGTCAACGAGAAGACAGTGCACCCAGCTCTTTTGAAGGTCTGCTCTTTAAAGATTAATACTATTATCAGTATTATGGAGTAGCTGACTAATGCTTTACCATAGGCTGCTGCACAAAAAAGTACTTTTATAGAGCTCACCTAAGAGATCTGAGGCTGAGACATAGAAGAATATTCATGCAGATTAACTAAATCCTAGTGAAGCTACTCACACTAGAAACCTAACTGGAACCTCTGACTAACTCTCTGCAAAACCCTTCACTTTGTAATACAGAAGTCTCAGGAGACTTAGTGATGCAGACAAAAAGGCAGTGTCAAAGCAATGGTAGAGGTCAAGACTGGCACAAAAAATGTTATGCCAGCAATATGAGCACATACTTGAGCATTAACAAATTGAAGCAACAAATGTGTAGTCTCGACCTATACCAGCCATGGAAAGTATATGGCATGGGGAAAACAATGTAGATTGGGAAAGATCCAAATGTGACGTCTGAACTTCTGAGTTACATGAACTGATGCAAAGTGCTAATAATAAGCAGAGCTTACTACAGACTTAGCAATTTACAGGCTAAGAAATCTACACCAGAAACTCTGGAGCCAGTACATAGGACTCACAAATTGGCACGCCAAGGGTCTGCCATACACAGTGGCCAGTGGCATGATGGCCAGCAAGAGAAGGAAACCCTACCAGAAGCCACTGGCAGGCTAACATTAGTGTTTGAATACTCCCATATGTTCTGCCAGGAAGACTACTACAACACTCTGTCACGTGTGCTGTTCTCTCAGACTAAAAATTACAGGGTCAGGATGACTTCCCAAGACATATTTTTTCCATTCACTTTCACCAGGGGCTATGTTAGAGGGCAAGACCTTGAAACAAAGAAAATCACATGTTTAAGCAAAATATTGAAAAAAGAAGGCAGAAGCAGCAACATGTTTCTAACCGATAATCTAAATGATGGCATAATCTGAAGCTAAATATGAAGTCTGCAGAGTTAGCATGAAACATCAGTGAATCTTACAGAAAAGTGTAACAGATTTCTGAGAACTGACTGGAATATGTTAACAGAACAATTCCTGTAAAAGCTATTCAGAATTAAGAACATGAGCAACATATAACATACACTCCTTTTTCATTGCTTTTTTATTTCTATGAGAAATTAGCAGCCTACATTTCTAAGAAACCAATGATTGTGGACATCAGGCATCCAACTTGAAATATCCAAATCAAACTTGATATTTCAGATACCAGATGGTTAACATACTTTCCAAACCAACATATCTAAGTTGGATATCTGTAAATTGCCATTCCCACGTTAGACACTTTTGAAAACTCAAACTGTAATTTCTGGGTAAGTTTGGAAGTTTTATTCTCAGGTCTGCCCATGCATGAAAATAGGATGAGGGGAAGCCAACGAGAAGGCATTGATTCTTGTAAAGGGGGCGAAATGTGAAGACATGCAAGATAAAATCGTCAGAAGACTAGCGTAGAAGATAACCCATACCTTCTTCACTGTTGTCAATTACCCAATTAGTATTCTCAAACACAGAGGTAACATTAGTTTTGCTGCATGGTGAGAAGCTGAAAAATCACAAAACAAGTTCTTCCAAGTTTAGGATTCATTTCCAGGACTGCTTCCACCACCCAAAATGCAAGCATTTTTCAGCAGAACCATGTTCAGCTCTCCCTGAGACAGCTCCATCTCTCAACTGATGAGGACGGCTCAGGTATGAGGAAATTTGTCAGGTCTAAGTCACTTGCCCTGAGGCAGGAAAACTAAAGACAAGCAGTGGGACCCTCCCGCACACTCGGATTTGTCACACCGTGGTTTCGGCTTGTGTCACTTATAGCTGCTGAAGGGGTATGGGGATAATGGGGCTTTGTTTTTAAAATAATTTTAGGAATTATTTCATGCATCTCCCTTGTCTCAACCCATGTTCTTCTGGGGATTGTGTGTGGAAAATATCATTCTCTAGAGGAACAGGAGCAACTTTGCAGGATTTTTTTTTAAGCAGACATGTTGGCACAGGGAGAAGACTCCAGTCTGCAGCTGAGAGGGAACTGCGCTTCACTATTTACTAAATTTTCATAAATCACTCAGGATCAAACACAGGAATCACAACCTTGTCACTATAAAGTGTTACTGACTGCACTGAATATTTAAAGTATCATAGACCTCTGCATCCAGAGATTAATGTTCACTTTAATTTTTTAAGAAAAAGTATTGGGGACAAAAGCCATTAACCCTCTGGAAAGCAGCTAATCCTCAAAGGAAGGATTTCCAAAACTGCTGTATAGGACCCCTTCCCTCTATCTGAAGCCATACAAAAACCGGCACCAGTAAGAGCACAACAAGGACAACACTTGAAGATGTCACACCAGGTGTTTTGCACATTCAGGAATGACTGATGTCTCAGTGCCTGCGTCATGGACAGGAGGGTTTCAGTACCGGGTCCCAGCACCCATCCCGAGGACATGGGAGCAGAGCTGGACATGCTGCATTCTGTCTGGCAGCATCCATCCATGCAACTGAGGTTGGCAGGGCCACCAGAAGCCATGACAGCATGAGCTGTTCCCAGTTAAGATGGCCAAAGGCTGGGGGGAGGGCCAGAGGCGACCTGGCATCCTCAGGCTATGGAGGTGAGCTGGGGAGAGCAGGAGCATCCCCTGCCCCATCCCCAGTTCCCAGCACACAGGTTCCCTGCTGTGACCAGATGGCAGGAAACATCTGCGCAAGTCAGACTAGTCCAAAATTACACTGTAGAAGTTGGCCATAGATTAAATTTCCAGGTACACAGTACACTGTCAGGCCATTACCATCTAAAGGACAATTACAACTAACAAGCTCTTTACAAGTTTGAAGTGCAAAGCCAAAAACTAAGCTGTAATGTTTCCATTTTTCTCAATATTTCCATTCTCTGGACAATGACCTTTGTCCAGGGATCCAAAAAAGCCAAGCTAGGTGCTGCCACTTTGTCTCTAACTCGTGCAAAATATGTGCCTGGTGACAGGCAAGAATATAAAAATATTCTTGGGGGAATATAAAAAATATAGAGAAAAATAGAGAA
Organism: Aramus guarauna; assembly: GCA_013400195.1. Taxonomy (NCBI): domain Eukaryota; kingdom Metazoa; phylum Chordata; class Aves; order Gruiformes; family Aramidae; genus Aramus; species Aramus guarauna. Next base: position 47,385 of record VXBL01006547.1, on the reverse strand, counting down.
AATATAGAGAAAAATAGATCAATCCCAGGATTGCACTGTGATGGTAAAAGAAAACTATCCAACAGAAGGCTGGATGGTAATCAGATATGATGTCTAAATATAAGTATTGAGAACAGATCGCAGAAGAGGGAATGGAGAAAATTACAAAAGCATCAACGAGTCTGATACATATTTGTGTAAGAGTCAGAACTCAATACAATTTATTTTATTTCAAAAAAATGGTCCCATAATGAAAGCATTCAACAGTGAATTGCAGGTGAAGCTCTAGCAAGATCAAGCCTGAGTCTGTACTGAGGCTTTCTTTTTTTTTTTTTTTTCCTTTTCTTTTCTAAGTTGTTTTTACTCTTTCTGAACTAGCAGGCAGGCATATAGAATTATGAGTATTTGCTTTAACTTGCTCTTTTCCCCTTTCAGATTCGAACGTCACAGCCAATTAAATTGGAAAAACTGCTTGATCTAATGATTTTGCAATATATTAAATCTGCTGTTTGTATATGATAAAACAATAATTTTCTCCCTAAATGATTCATGCTAAGACTCTTATGACCTACTACCACTAACTGGAACAAATGTGATGTAAATCTCTATCTGGATAATGCTCATACCATAAACCCTTCTTTCCCATAAGCGTGGATAAGTCCTGCACGCGTCTTCTATGTGAAATGTCTCCTCCTGGCTGACTAGCATTACGTAAAGTTAACAGTGCAGTATATGCCAAGTTGAAGTAAAACATGTTCTGGATAAACTTTTTACTGCCATTTGACAATGTTTCTGCTGGGGCTCATTATAAAATAACTAGGGCATTTTATAACTACAATACACTACTGTAGTCATTTTATAACCTGCAGCTGCAATGTGGTAACAAGAATGCCTGAACCTGTAGTTTCAGACTTTTACGTGCATCTTGTGTTCGGTGTGAATCAAATGCAGAGCCTAATATCCCTTCCCCCAAAATAGGTTTTCAGCTACAACAGTTGCTAATGCCTGGCTTATCTTCAGAGATCAATGATAAGACAGAAGAAAAATCACAGAGAAGTAGAATTAAATAGAAATAGGAGGACCCATCTGCTGTCACAGACTCTAAAGTAATAGAGGAGATCCAAAGACAACCTCAGGGCCTTTGCTTTTTTGATTAATATCTGAATTACTACGACAGGTTAAGGGTTTGAATCTTTACCACCAAAAATCACTAGCAGTCTGCGCATCATGCACACAAAGGACCTCATCCTTCAACTGCAGGGCACATGCACCAAACTGCATCCAGCACTGGTGTCCTTGGCAGTACAAGGGTGGAGAAACAGCAGCTTGTCTCCCTCTGACCAGGGGCTCTTGATCTCAACGTGACCCAGATCTCTCCTAAAGCATGGTCCTTGGTCCCTGAGAAATTTATTAACGTTTTGAGCAGGTCTTGGGCAGGCCTCCTTTGTCTACAAAATGCCCATTCCTTCCTTCAGCCTGCATATGTTCCCAGGCTGGAAGGTCTCTGCAGCCAGGGCTTTGGTAGTACAAAGATGCCACCAGGCAACGGTGGACCAATTACTTCACATTTCAGCCACCCAGGACACTGGTACCAAAAGAAACAGCAAGCAATATTCTTTTTTTCCTTCTTCACAGCTATCTGACCATCAGTCACACAAACTTCACCCTCCTATCTGCGCATGTAAACCCACCACTTGGAAAGTCGGGAGGACATGAAAAAGGACTATCAAGAAGGATGTAGATCCTGCTGCACATAAACACTCTCAAATTGGGACTTTTCATGTACAGGAGATTTAAAACAGCCAGGCTAGAGGAACTGTTTCTTCTAATGCCTCCAGGCAAGCATCAGAAACCGTTGCTCAGAGCCCTCCCTGCTGATATGTATTACAATAGCCACAGCCTCCAAAGCCAAAAAATATAGCTGTGTACTGCTCTGGGTGATTTAATTTACCATTGTGGTCAAAACTAAAAATGAACTGTTTATTCAAGTGGACAAATATACAGTTGAATCCCTGCTTTTTGTCAGCAGCTGATATGAGCAAGCAAAGGAATTCATTAACAAGCTCATAATAATGCAAATTTCTCTCAGCTTAGGATTAGGTTTCATACAAGAAGACAAATGCTTTTCCATTAGGACTGACTTCCACAGGCCAGATGCGTCTCTAACAGCAGCAAAACACAGGACATGTACAGTTTTGAATCGGGAGAACTTGTGTTGCCTTCCTGACTCCACAACAAAATTTCTCAATGACTTTAGGCAGCTCAACCAAAATCTCACTGTGCTTTGATTACCCCCTATTCAGCAAAATGGAATAACCATGTTCCCAAGAATTGCAGGACTCACAAGTTTATTATAATCATTATATTGTTATAATGATTGGCATATAACGTCAGCAAATAAAGGCAAAGGTGGCCGAAGACTGTCATACCTAATTTCTATTTCAATCATGCTTGAACTGCTTATATATTAGATGTAACTACTTTAAAGAGAACATCCCTTGGGACCAATTTGCCTGACAGCTACCACAAGCAAGGCACCCACTGACTAACTAGTATGTCACTTGAAGAGATACAAGCCCTTATTATATGCAGGGAAAACTGGGTCTTTAGTACACCCAAATCTAGAGACTGCGTGTACTAATCAAGGTGGGATTACAGGCAAGCTCATGAAGCAGCACTAAGTTTGCAAACACAGGGACAGCTTTGACTATTGACCATTGCTGAAGGACACCAAGATCCCAAATTAGGGACGGAGCTGCACAAGTGCTGCTCTTTTTTCCTTGTGACAGTTCCCTGCTGACCTGCTGTTTACTCCCCACGTGGAAACCATGTAACCCAGACACACAAACAGTCATGATTCACCCTGACTGGACTGAAATCTGCAAGTCTGCAGATGGCCCAAAGCTCTTTCAAGTAGCCAAATGCCATGACAGTAATGAGGAACTCCAGAAGAACTTCCCAAATGTGAGTGGGCAAAGAAGTGTCAGGTGAGATTTGACATAGATAAGACCATGTATTTAGCAAAAAATAACCTAAACCACTTCTAAACAATGCTGAACTCATAACTTGCAGTTACACCTTGGAAGAGCTAAAGGTCATTGACAGTTCCTCTGAAATCAAGGTGTAGCAGCTACCAAAAAACCACCAAACAAATTTTGGACATCACCAGGCAGGGCACAAAGAACAAGGAGAGTGTCCACATATTAAGTACCAGGGCAGTCCTAGTCCTGCATCTCAAGATAGGGGAAGTGGAGTAAGGGAAATGACAGAGACAAGAAAGTCAAGAAGATGGAGCAGCTGCAGTAGGAAGAGAGATGAAAGAGTCTGGGACACCCGTTTGGAGAGGGAAAGGCTAAGGGAGGCCTGACTGAGGTTTATGAAGTCATGCAGGTGGTGGATAAGCTGAAACAAAGTGAGTACTACTTTGCGCTGGGATAGTAGCTGACGTAGGAGGCTGTGGAGGCGGAGAGTGCCAGCAGGGTCAGAGAGGGATTAGATAAATTCCTGGACAGCAGGTCCATAAACAGATATTAAAGGCAACATATGGGATGTGTCCCTGAGACTTCCTCAAGCATGCCTGCTGGAGAGTATGAGCAGACTCCAGAAAGCAACCAGGCTCCACAGCTCTCCCTAAACACCATTTTCATCTCCACTGCTGGAGACAGCCCTGGGCTAGACAGTCTGCAGCTCAGACTCAGTCGAGTATTTCTAATGTTCTTATCATTCCCATACAATCTTTTCACTAGAGCCTCTCTTAGCTAAACTAGTAACAGGAGGCTGCACTATTCCCATAGGCCCCCATGAGAACTTCAGAATCATCAGGAGAAGGTGCTGACACTCAAGGGCGTATCCACACAGCTAGTCTGCATGGACCAACTAAACCCAGACCCTTCCCAAGCCAGGCATCACAAGGGCCGCTCTCCTCTTCTTCGTCCTTCCACTGTCATCTCCTCCCTACAACAGCCGACTGCCTTGCCCAACTTTACCACTATGACTTTTGAGAAGCAGAAGGGGGGAGGTTCTGTATAGCAGATCCATTATCTTTGCCCAACACCACTAAAACCACAGCAATGGACTCCTGCCTACAGCACCTGTCAAACCCTTCCTTCACCAAAGGTATCAAAAAAGAACAAACTCATCCAGTTTTGAGATAGTGGCAGCTATGCCAACTCAGAGGAATTAATTCATAAGCATTTAGGCACCAAACCAAAGTAACAATAATAAATAGGTCAGCTTTGGAAAATGCCTAACCACAGCATCAGTTTGTATAATAATTTATATGGACTCACTTGCCTAGAAGTGTTTCACGCTTGAATTTTACAAGTACTACTTTCAAATTCAAAGCAAACCTCTAATTATTGATCCTTCGTTACACTGGGAAATTACCTCATCGTAGTTTTAAAGTTCTATTTATAAGTCTAATAATCTCATCATTGATTATGGTGACTGTATTCTAATTATAAATCCATTATCTCCTCAACAATGAAATAAAATCAATAATGCACGTAAATGGGAAAAAGGAATTTAAATGCATACATTAATGTCATTTCAAGTAGCACTATTTTATGCACCATCTCTAACAAAACTGTGTCACATCATTAGCAATAATGTGAAAAATCTTTTTCAATTAACAGAGCTGATTTGATGCTATGTTCAGTAAAGTGGCAATCCATTCCATTAAACACACACATATGAAATGCTTGAAACATCTATGAACTCCATCTATACATCATAAATTTTCTCTCAAGTGCTGAAACAGAAAAGTAGATACATTTTCTATTGATGCTCTTTAAACCTCCTTTCCAAAGCTACTACCCAGAGCATTTCAGTGATTCTGGTTGCAAGTAACAAAAGGCATCAATATTTGCCACGTGCTCAGCCACTCATGCCACAAAACAGCGGGAGATGCTTTTGGCAATGCTCGCACTGCACAGTCTGACTACCTGGAGTCCTGAAACCTCAATGCGCCATCATTCCAGCACACAGGCTAGAGAGCAAATGTTAAATTCAAAGCACTCTCCACAAAACATACCATGTTCAATGCTATTTTACACAAGCAGAACAACTGGACAATCCACACTTGCATCCAGCTGTGCAAATCAGTTCCTTCCACATATGGTATACAGAGACCACTGTGAAAGACTTTCTCTTCACCGGCCCGCACACAACTAAGGTCTGAGCTCAGCCTGAATTTACCTGGTTTCTCTGCTGCATTCACCTCTGAAACCAAACGGCATTTTTCAGCTCCAGCCCACCCTCAACAATCCATGTGGGCAGCGCAGAGCAATGGTGGCCTCATAAAAGCACTTCTACATCGGATATATAGACAATTTCTCAAATGTTGGATGACACTTCTGAGCTCCAGCCAAAAAGTATGAGCCTTTCTTGTAAGGTGATTTCTAATGTTGAGGTGGTGTGGGATCCATTGATTAACAATCAGTTCACTGGAGAATTCATAGTGGAGCATATGCACGGTATAAATGGATGAGCAGGAAGCAAAAGAAGCCAAATGAACTAAATGAACAGAAAAGGCCATCCCAAAGAAACTAGTTTAAATTGAAGAGTAGAAAATTTAAATATTTTGAGTAAAAAAAAAAAAAGAGGGGATTTTTTTATCGTAGTGTAGCTTATGATACACTTGCTGGGTGATAGAATGACCTGTGGGTCAAAGGTAAATCCTGTGGATTATCATTTGCACATAATCGCTAAATTTGCTTGTTTTAAATCTACACCTGATGAGTACAGGTGAAGTCTGGGCCAACATTCTTCATTATTGCTTGCTGACTTCAATTGTCAACAAAGGCAAGTATGGACTTGTTTCCCCGTGAGAGCTGTAACAACAACTGCTTAGCCTAGAGGGGTGCAGGATCAAAAGAACTGTTTTCAGGTGGTAATTTGAGCCACAAATGGGTCTGAGTACTGCAAATAGTTACCCTGTCCCACAACTGTAAAACCAATACTATGGCACAAGTGTCAAAGACACAATATAAAGAGATGCAATCCACACCCTCACCTAAGAAAATGCTCATTTCCACCTTGTAGCCAATACCCTTTCTGTCAACTCTTAACCTTTTTCCTGAGTCACTCTAATACCTGGGGATGCTTTAAAAAGTAACCTCATTTCCACCTTCAGCATCCTACACTGGGGGCAACATAGAAAAAAAAGGACACGGAGACCTTAACAACTACACAAACGGAGGCCTACATTTTTATCTGCGAGTTTAAGGCTGAATTTCCACCCATACTTTCTAAGCTGGTCTGCTGACTGGGACAGGGTGTCACTGACTGAGCGCAAGGCACCGGTAGCAGCATCATCCTCCCACACCACATCCCTCCCTCTGCATTTCCTAAGGCAGCAAACTGCAATGCAAGGTGCAACAGTCTCAGAAGGTCTCCTCCACGGGGGCTATCAATTAGTTAGTATGAGGAAGCATTTAGTAACTTGGATCAAAAGGTTTCCTTCTGCTGTTCAGACTTGTTATGGAGATTGACCAACACTAGATGTGAAGATTTTATTTATTTATTTATTTTTGCCCCCCCATTTCCTTTAGGTACTTCCTCTACAAGAGTGGTCGCACCAACACCACTAAAGCTAAAGGGAAAACAGAAAAGCCTCTATGCAGCCCTGGCCCCACCACCTCTCTGGCGTTTGCTATTGACTTCTGCAGAATCAAGATGTTAGATGTGGAGTCTGAAAAATGTCCCAAAGCTCAAAGTCATCCAGATGTCTCCAGACAAGATTTATGGTTAAAGCACTATATTTTAATTGTTTCGTTACAAAATATATTTCACGCATTGTATTAATAAAAAGGTCACTGAGAAAGCTATCAAGAAGGATTTTAAAAATTAATTTAAAAATCCATTCGGTATGACATTTATCAAAGTAAAAAAGTGAATGCTGGAAAGTAAATCTTGTCATTCTTCTGTTTTTCACAGCCAGCTTTTTATTGCATCTTGTAAGCAAAATGTAAGTCATTCTTGCTATAAACAAACAAAGAGGATTTAAGGAAAGTCAGCAGAGGCTGAACTACCCTCAGATGAATCCATCTGGTTTAGATTAGGGCAAGCAGAAGACTTATTCCTGGGAACTACAGGAAAGTTTGAATTGTGGCTAAAATAACTCAGAGATTTTTCACATAAAACAAACAAACATAACTCTTTTAACTTTATACACACCCATTTATACATGCTGTGGGTGAACCCTCCCCCTCTGAACCTCACCGAACTAGGCCATAAACTTATACCTAACTTTAAATTTGTGAATACTCTCAGGGACATACATTGGACTATTGATAAATTTACAATTGTATATACATATACTTTAAACATTTTATTTAATCACTTTCAATTTTCCAGTGCTCCAACTTTTCTGATTTCTTAATGGTGCATTTTTTAATATATTTTTAAAGCAACATCGGAACTGGTAAAGATTCAAGGAGCCACAATAGTTTGCCTTATAACCCATACCAATTGTATATATTCAAATTAGAAATACAGTGTGGCAAGGATTTAATTTTGCATTAAGATGAAAGAAAAAGCAATTTGCAAAACAAGCTCTATTTCACTGTGATGTCTTTATAGCACATGGCATGGCTACTTTACCACTTTTATGCAGTACATAACACTGCATACTAATAACACAATCAATTGAAAGCATACAGTAAGACCTCTTTTTTCCGCAATACACAATACATGCAGGTACTTCTAATAGGTGTACAAGGTATTTTCAGTGGTTTTAATGTTCTGCCTCTCAGCCAGATTCCAACACATCTAGGAAGCCTAAAACTGCCCTTGCTCCTCTGCTGCTGTGTTAAACTGAGTGGCAATACTGAGCACTGCTAATATGTTTTTTCTATTTGAGTAGTAACCTTATATTCACTTGGCAGGTCTAGAATTAAAAACACCAATGTAAAACTATTTATTAATTAAAGTTGTCAGTCATCCACCACAAATCAGCCGTCTTAGAGTTATACCAGCTCCCTCCCCTCCACAGTGCTCGCTATCTGGTCAGACTACTTATCATTGCTACTGGTGATTATTTTTTGCAATTTTTCACAACAGGCCACTTGGGTAAAGCAGCTGATTACATCTTCACCTTTTGCACCTTAGTTGCAATCCTAGTCTTCCCCTCCCTGGACCTTCCTCCAGATCCTTAATTACTGTTCCTCTTGACGGCTCCTGAAGCCTACAGTTATTATTTTGGTTTGAGCAGCACCTACGCTATGCTTTGAAGACACATTCCTGTTCAAAAAATTTATAATCAATATAATGGGTTTTCACATTTGAACTCCAAACATGCATTAAAAATTTACGATATCCTGCACTTCTGACCCCAAACGCTCAGCCCAGAAGTGCTTTCGCAGCCATAAGTGACATTACAAGGTAATACATGTGAGTTTGGGGGAGGAGATGGGAAGAGCAGAAATCAAGTCGGTTTGTCTTTTTTTTTTTTCCTCTCCACAGACAATTCCAGTACCACCACTATTAAAACTAGCCCTAAATAAAAACATGAATCCTGGAGAAATGTTTGCAGGTACAAGGTGTCTGGAGGTTTGGTAGCCATTTGCTGGGGTGTATTTTCCCCCCTGCAAGGCATTAGGCCCACAGCACAGATTCGCAGTTTGGTAGGGGTTGGAAGGGACCTCTGGAGATCATCTGGTCCAGCCCCCCTGCTAGAGCAGGATCACCTACAGCATGGTGCACAGGATTGCACCCAGGCGGGTAGCACCCTGCACTGGCCACCCGAGCAAGGGTTTGCTCTGCCTCACCTACCCAGGCTCTGCAACAGGCATCTTCAGTGGACAAGACAAGCCAAGACAGATATCCAAGAGATGAGAAGGATAATGCACCTCTTGGAGGTGCTTGTTGCTCTCCCACAACTATAAAGGAAGCCTCTGTAACTAGCTTAGTATAAACATCTGTCTTTTTGGCAGCTAAAAATAGTTGAGACAAACCCCAGCCTTTGTCTGTCTTCGCGTCTAAAAAATAATCACATTCACTTTGGATGGAGCACCAAGTTAAATCATCGAGATGTAAAGTGCTTGGGTAACAGTTTCCTACCAGGGAGTTCAGCACTTGTTTCAAGAACAACCCTTTAGTAAGAAAATAAGGCAAAATTAGAGATTAGGGGTATTTACAGAGCAGTCAAAATAACTCATATCACTACTGACAGTGTAAACTCCCAGGGGAAGGGACCATCTTTTCTTCTGCATTTGTGTGGTATCTCCCCTAGATGGGGACTGTGGATTCCAAGATGCAGTTACATTACACTTAATAAATCACACATTCAATTCTGTCCTTTCTACTGCAATTCTTCTTGCTCCAGACTTCCTCTAGCCAGACCAGTTTTGCCCTAGGAGAAGATGGGAAAGGTTTTCAAAGACAGAAGTATGTATATCCACAGCTCTCTCCTGGGTTAATCTTAAACCTAACCACTGTCTCCAACTTCAGGAAAGAGTAGCAAAAAAAAAAAAAAAATTTCACGAAAACTTTTCCAATGGGAAAGGAAGTTCAGACTTGACAATCAGTAGAAGTCGGGGAATCCCAGCCTTTGCAAAATTGTAAGATGACGTGAGACGAGCATTCAACCAGAATGTCCTGCAGCGGATGCTGTCCTAGGCAAGGGCTAGACTAGCGGGTTCCTGAAATCCCTTCAATCCTATTTCCTCCGACACCTGTGATTCCTCTGGGGAAAAGTGTAGGGGAAGCACTTTCTGCCTCACCCACTCAAATAGCTTCATCAGACACAAGGCTCTTAGTAATACAAAAGGCAGTAGAATAATTCAGACAGACACAGAAAGCACAATCTGGGCAGAGATGCACAACAGAGTCATTGGGCTAATACGAATAAAAAATTTAAATTAAAAAAAAAAAAAGAGAGAGAGAGAGAGAGAGAGAGAAAACAACCGAAGACTAGCTTCTCTCCAAAAACCGCTTCTAAATCTAAACTATCCATGCAGGTGACTGGATCACATCCAAGCAGTCTTCAACACTCACAGTCTAACAGTGTTTGTCCTTTCATTAAAGGTCACTGTTTTCCAGGCTACTGAGTTTCTTTGCACATTTCTAGATCACACATAAGCTCTGTTGCACTATACACATTTTTCCTTCACAGGGGTTAAATGAGGCAACTCAGTTTTATCTTAGAATAATGCAGTGGTTAGGGAAAACCACATCTATCAGTCAGCATGGTTAAGCAGGAAGAAATCTGGAGCTGGCTGTTAATGAATTATTTAAGACAAGAATAAGGGCAGACAAGGAATGAGCAGACATGGAAATACTTCGGCTTCCAGAGAGTACAGGCTTCTTAACCCTGTAGCTTTCCCATTTTTTTCTACATTTCTGTGATATACATAGAAATTAAAAGATAATTAAAAAAAGGAACATTATATGCCTTACATTGACCAAATTGATCACTAATGCATTAAGCAGTATTTTACAGAAAAGCACTCCTAGCAGCAGTTCCTCAGGAACTATGAAGAGCTGAATGGGCCATTTTTTTCCCCTTTTCTCAATGTAAAGTCATCAGAGAGCAATCTGACATCAGTACAGATTCACTGGATTTAAATGGGGACCCCTCAGAGGTGAGAGGTGTGTCAATTCACAAATTTCCATAGGAGAGAGAAGTATGGGAGGAAGGAATCATGTCTCCAAGCCTTTTCTGGAAGGAAACACCACAGCTACCCTGTGAAAGTAATGTTATACAGCAGCACTCAAATATTTATCTCTGATGATCTTGGAGTTCAACCAGCTGAGGCTACCAAGCAATACCAGGTAGTGTTTATTTACAATAGCACATCAGGCATTATGTTTAATTTAAAGTTGCCTAGCACCAATATACCTGGTTTTGCAAGTTCTGCTACAACGTTTTTAAGTGAAAACCATGACTTCTGTTCATATAGACTTCATCATTACTCATACTACCCTGTTCGCTACCACGGGAAAATGGTTTAGGAATAAATCTTAGTCAACATCAGTCACTATATCCTTCTTCTTAGCATGGTTCCATAGATAGCCACAAATCTGTAATGACCTTGCTTTTAAAGGTAACATGCACCTCCATAAAGCTTTTTCATTTCCCACAAGAGTTCTTAAAATATACACAGAATATAGGAAATCAACATCAATGCTTAAAATCCAAGTGCAATGACATTTACAGGCATGTGGCTCTGAAGCAACCTTCTGAACACCCTCCTTTACAGCAAACTGTTTTGCAGTACATCTAACCTGAAGATTAATGCTCTCCATCACAGCCTATCAACAGCATCTGCTGAACTGAACACAGCCTTACAAATTCAGCACTAGACTTGAGGGTCAAGTTCATCTTTGATATAATCCCATGGAGCTCCCAGAGTTTCATGTGTGACAAACTTGGTCTTTTATGTTTTTCTGAAGGGGTCACCAGGTATGTGGCAGCCAAATAACATCACCTGCATATGTGAAGCTAAAAAAGGTGCAAAAACATCTGAGGAAAGGATCTCACCACCTGAGATAAGAAAGCAAATTCCCTGTGACATCTGACAGATCATCATTAAAAGCTCTTTTTCAGTTCTTTGGCTCTTGAAACATGGTTTAGAATACCATTAGCTGATCCCCTCGAAGATAAATATGTATACATCTCAAATTTTATCTTTATCTCTCTGTACATCCACACACATGCAAACAAAACTCAAGCATCTGAATTATCGCTACTTACTAGACAAGCCTGAGGCAGGAAGCTGTTCACCCTGGAGATACTCCACATGCCCTCGAGGTACTGCTGAGCTTGGATGGTGACGGAGCTCAGAGCGCCGCTGAGACCGCTGGGGGCCACCGTGACTTGAACACTGGAGTTCGGAAAACTGCCCCCACCTTGAGACCATCCAAGTCCCTTCTTCCTCTCCGCCCCAGAGAAGAGATTCGGTGACTTTCCAGGCTGTCTGCCCACCTGCCCAGCAATGAGTGGTAGGTCTCTCTGGGAAGAGACCGTGACCATCCTGGGTACCACGCTGGTCACTGCCCCGGCGCTGGGTGGGAGGTCAGGCATCTCTGGGTAGCTGGCTTGATGGAGGGTGTGCATCATCTGAATGGCTTCCTGCTTCAGCTGATTCAAGTGAGTGGCACAAGTTTCGCATCTGCTCTCTCCTTCATTCCTGTTTTTCTGTAAATAGTCAGGCACTTGAAGCTTGTCAAAAATTAAAGCTGATAATCGTGGGTCCTAAAGAAGGGGGAAAAGGCAGAAGAAAAATATACTGAATTAAAATAATGCAGGAAGAGAAAAAGACAAAAGTTCTGTGTGGTTTACTCTCCACCCATGGAAGTACTTTAAATCTGTTCTGGTAACTCTCAGCCTTCTCCTCCCAACCCCCAGAACCCTAAAAGACTCGCAGGCCCCAGCAGATTAATTAACTGTAAGTGAATTCATCTGTATTACACCCAGCATGAAAATTATCATCAGAATTGAACAGCGGAGCTGTGGTATACTTGACAACTACTCATTCTTCTAACTAACTCTCCTTTGGAGACATCTAAAGTGCTTGTGTTTCCCATGCTCAGGAACAATGTTAGTTGAAATGCTGAACCTACAAATATCATAATGTGTTTCAAAGGCATACCACCACCTTAAACCCAGGAAAACTAGACTTTAAAAGTATTTCAAAAAATTAGTGCATGACCTGGTAAATGTTTTGTTGTCCTCACCCTCAGAAATGATTAATCAAGTGGCATAAAATCCAGTTTACATGGTGCTGCCCACAGCTGGCTCCTCTGCTAGCGAGGACCGTTATTTCTGATCTTTGCAACCCAGATGGTCACGATATTCCCTTACGCTACAGTTGCTTTGATGAGAAATAGATTTGAGCCTACAGCCATGTGTGAAGGTGTGACAATGTGCACACTAAGAAGCCGATTTAAAAGCAACACCTATTTTGTTTCCACAGAGCAATTTTTTTCCCCCTCCCCCTTGCTAGTTCATTTTAAGGCTATCCAGACATTTTAAAACCCAGCTCTGTGTTTCCAGTTCAGAGACAGAATTACCTGTCTCCTGAAACACACAAATACCTTCCCATCCCAAGCCTGCTACTGGAAAGATTAGGCAAGAGATTAAATCCAGTCCTGTTGTAAATCTGCTATCAAGACTAATGCCGTGCAGTAAAACTGACCCGACTTCACACACTCTTATTGAGCTCTCTAAACAATTCAGGTTTTAATGAAATCACAGCACAGCCAAAGGTTTATTTGTATAATTATTTAAAGTGAAAATGTTTAATTTGCTTGTTAATAATGAGGGCACACAAAGCTAGTAAGTCAGCCATCCAACATATGCTGGGGGTATCCCCAGATCAGTACTCATTTTTAAAAATGTGGTACTTTATGCCAAGCTGCAATTGCTCTCTAGGAAATGAATGTCCTACTAGAAAACTAACTAATTCTGGTTTTAATTACAACACACATCAATAAAACTCTTTTAAGAAGTCTTGGCACTGGTACTTTGGCTTTGCTCATTATTCTCTTTCAACTGCACGATTTCCCTTTGCTCTGAATTCAGAAAGTCCTGAAACACCGCCTAACTTCTGCAGCAGCAGCACAGAATTTGTCTCCTTTTCAGATGCTGGACTACTCCTGCAATAGTTTCTAATCTATCTCACAAGACCCAGTGCGGTATTGACAGAAACCATTGTGAGTATATCTAGCATCACATCATTCCACAGCCAAAAACCATTAACAAAAGTTGCTTTTTCCACAGTAATCTAAATTATTGTTTATTTACTGACTTGGGGGAGGGAGGGGAAAAAAAAAGGTACTTCTCAGGCTAAGGAACTCAGCTACTCCTGACTGAACAATAAGTTGCATTCACATTGGCTGACCGAACAATAAATTGCATTCACATTAGTGAAGCAGTTTACAAAAATCAAATGAAAGACACTGTTTCATTTTTGTCTCTTTAGCGAGGTTTAGATCCTGGTTAAAAAATGCCTTTGAAGCTGCACCATTTGCTCACCCTCCTGAGCAAGAAAATTCTTTCCCTCTAAACCTCCCTGAAGACAGTAACACTAAATTAACAGATATTAGTCAGGGGGGAAAAAAAAAAATAAAGTCTTATTTTAGAAACTTTTTTCTAACCCTTCAGCAGAAAGTGCTATTGCTTAGACTTAAAAAATAGAAAGACTCAGTGCTGCAAGCACTATTAAGCCCCAAGCAAAACAAAGGCCACGCAGTCTATCTCCCAAGAAAAACAAACGGCACGGTGCTCTGCAGAAACCTTTCCAAGGGAGAGCCCTCTGAGCAAATTCTTGCCGAGGCTGACACACAGCATCTATTCACACAGCCCCAGAAAACAGCACCTTCCAGCGCCGGGTGCCCCGTCCGCGGCCAGGCACATCCCGGAGCCCGCTCCTTTGATCCAAGCTGGGCACACAAGGAAGCACCTGCGGGTCCCGACCGCCTGAGCCTCATCTGGCAGTGTTTAAAATTGCTATCGAATGTCAAAAGTTTTAAATAAGCAATTAAAGCAGATTACTAGGTGAAACAGGCTTCTCATTTAAAAGAAACTACTTCTTTTGAAGTAAAGAAAATTAATGACCCCAATTCTAGCTCCATAAACGCAGTTTACTGTGTAAGGCAGATCAGAGTCGGGCCCATTTTGCAGTTACAAGGAAACGATATGGATGCCCTACTACAGGGGGAAACAAAACAAACAAACAAAAAGATAAAAAAATTCATTTATTTAGAAAATTACACAGAGCAAACCATATAAGTACATGGTATGCCAAATTTAAAACTTCTAATTTTTTTTATAGTTGAAAACAAAAGCCATCTAATTTCCAGTGCTTGCATTTTGCCAGGCATATACAAGGAGCCCTTTAACCCCCTCATCCCGCCTCTCTGGTCCCCAGTTTGCATCTATGGCCATCCTCCTCCAGCACCTCACCGAGGGCCCAGCTGTACCGTTAGATTACTTTTATTTTTCCACTCTGTGCGACAAAAACACCTGGCTAATGGTTGGGCGTGAAGGGCAGAGGAAACACAAGTTACTGTTAAAAACATTAACCATGACTTAAAAGTTAAGCCAGCCCCATTAAAGAGGTTTTACGACCCGGGGACAATGCCTGGTCCTGGTGAGTCCCCGGTTCGGCAGCTCGCACCCTAACAAGGCTGGGGTGGAAGTTACACTCTCATGTTTTACAGAGGGGAGAAATAAAACTTGAGTGACCAAATGTGTTAGAGGCACACGGGAGGGGGGGAAGCAGTTAAAGCCGTCCTTGTTACAGCTCCGCTGGCAGAGGCAAGCCAAAGACGGTGTGCAAGTCGCTGGGGGGATTGGCACAAAAATTAAACCCACGACGTACAAGACTCTATTCCAAACAGTGCTCCAAAACCAATTTAGTCTGCTGTGCTACAAAGATGACTCCTTTATTCCTGCACAGCATAAATAAACCGTACTGTCTTTGTCACACCTACTTTCCAAATGCTGTTCTTACCTTCTGAACAAGCAGGATAAGCAAAATACTGTGATGCTGTAACATTCACAGCTTCCCCTCCGACTACAGAAACCAAAACCCTAATTTCAGTCTCAGCTTGTTACCTTTTGCATATGAATTTTAGATATTCAAACATCACAGACTGTTAGAAGGATAGAATAAATGATCCCACTAGGGACAATTGCACTGGGGAGCCCAGCAGCCCCCAGCAAGGTCAAGGCACAAAACAATTACACCTACTTATATGAGCAAGAATGTTCTGAAACACCTGAATTTACCACTGTTTTTCAGCAAGCGGTTCCTACAGACACAAGCAAGCTTGCAAACCGCTGCTGGGAGATTAAACACACACGTGCAAATTGCCCACACGAGGAGGAGCACACGGACATGGTCTGCAACTCCTTCCAAGCTCAACTGGGCAGGATGGCAAACTTGGAAAACCGGGATTGTGCTCCCACCAGAACACACGACAAAATACCTATTTAGTTCAACACCAGCTGCATTTAGCCTGGAGTTTGCCTTCAGGCCTTATCTGTGAAACCAGGAGCAGGGAAAACTAGCTCAGATTTGAGAGCACATCCAGCAACATAGAACAGAACTAAACAAAGTCATTTTCATTCATGCCTCCCTCTCTGATGTATACCTCAACTGCTGCATTGCCTCCCCGAGAAATCCAGCGAGGACCGAGCAAGGTTTCAGCCGTGCAGATAACACCGCTGTGCTGCGTGTGGGACACACAAACAAAACCCACATCTCACAACTGTAAAATACTACGGCCAGAGACCACTGCCCTTGAAACTACAGACATACTCAAAGCTACTGGGATGTGGCCAAAGGCCAACAGCTCTGAAAAGCCCCTCTACAGCTTAGGCACCAAAATCATAGCCAAGTTTTCAAAAGCATGCAACACCAAGTGACCTTGCTGGAGCTGAACTCTTTTGAAAACCTGAAGCAGTCTGTCAGTGATATTGCACTTAAAAAAAAAAAGTAGATTCTTTTGAAATTTTAGCCTAATCTGTAATTTCCCAAATATTTAAAGTTTGCAGTTAGATCGTTTGTTTAGTTAACAGGGAGTAATAGAGAGCTTTTCCACTGCAAAAGAGAAACAAAGATACAAGCTTTAAATCTTACCTGCAGCTACTGACTTGTAACTTCCAAACTAAGTAAGAGGAAAGGACGCAGAAAAGCATCTGGATTCTCACTTAAGAAGTCCCTGCAGTAATACCCACCCATCTGTAACCTAATCCTTTCAGCGAGGAACTATCCACAGAGTGCGAACAAACGATGACGAACAAATGATGAAAAGTCAAATTGCCAACAACCGTCCTTGGTAATTACCTACAATTCTGCCTGGCACTAGTTTCTGCAAGGCAAGTGTATCTGAAGCAGTATTCTGAATTAAATTAAATTCTTGATATAAAGATAATTAAAAAGAAGGAAGAAGAATCACTGAATGTCACACTGAAATATATACTTAAATACAGACCTAGGTAAACAACATTTTTAACGGATGCTTTGGGAGAAAGGAATGTACTTTCCTAGTGCAAAAGAATCAATGCTAATGATTTTTTTCCTTAATTGTCTTTCCACATTGCTGCCGTGCTGCTTACAAAATAATTTTTATCTTACATGACATTGTGAAATATCCACTAATATCTTCTATATTGACAAATACTTTGAAGGCTGATGCTTGCTTTCAACTACATAGCAGTCACTGTCAGAAAGAGAGAAGAAAAAGAGAACACTGTAGTCAGCAAAACCAGAGACTCTTCAATGTAATCAAGAGAGAAAAAAAAAAGTGCTAATGGTTAATTTTTATTTTTAAAAAGAGAAGTTTCCAAGTAGCTGACTCTCAAGGGAGTGAAAATACGATCTGTAAATCTTCAAGTAACCCATGTTGTGAATTCATTCAATTACTGACCTAATCTTATCAGAATATAAACAATCGAGGAAAAACAAACATACAAAGCTTTCACAAAAACAGAATTCACTAAAAGTCCCATCTCCTGAGGGTTAAGAGTATCTGGAACTTGCAGTGTAACTTTGCTGTCCTTGAAAAGAGCCCTCTGAATAAGCAGGAGAGCAATCCACGTTTGCAAAGTGAGCAAAATGTGCACGCATTAGAAAACAAATAGATGCATTTTTAAGGCCAAATTCCATCCGGCCTCTCTTCCTGAACGTCTCACTACCTTTAGGCAGAAGATTAATTTAAGCCAATGGACTGTGGACCTCCTCCCATGCTGTCCGCTAGCAGGATTTCTTCAAATCTCCAATCCCATTATTCTGTTTCTAACCACAACCTCAGGTACTGCACACAGACATATCCCACTGACTCTACCCAGCTGAGACTCAACCCAATTTCTTTTCATCTTTGGCATCCCAAAGAGTTTAAAAAAAAAAATAAAAATCCAAGCACATTTTCTTACTTATAAGAATACTGCCTCTCTTTTAAACAGCGCCCATCTTTCTAACAAAAGTCGAGCAATACGATAAATCTGGTAAAAAACGCATGACCCCACACTAAAAATGACTGCGGCGTGTTTAGTTATTCTGCAGCCTCCACTGAACTCTATTTATTTCCATTTCCTGCCCACTTTAATGTACTTCAGTGGCCCGCAGTAAAGTTAAAGCAATAGGTGTCTGTCATAAAGATGAATAGTGCTATTGGAATGCATAATACAGTGGAAAGAGGAAATGAGAGCAATCTGGTTTATTTACATCTCAGACTCCCATCAGCACCTCAACCCACCTCCCAATGGTTTCAGCCGCCTTTCCTGTTATCTTGCTGTATAGTCCCCTGCAATGATTTGGCTTTTAACCCCGCAGAACCAGAGGGTATGAGCTGATCTCCCGGATTTGTGTTCATGAGCTGGCAGAGCACTGGAGCAAACAGCCATGCAGTGTGGTTAGTGCAAAGAAAACAAAATAAAGGTAGTGATTGCGATTTAAAATAATTAAAGACACAAACAAAACAAAAGACCCCAAAGAGATCTGCTATCACAGTTAAATTTAGATCAACACACAGGAACCTGACTACTTCTGAAAAACAGTAATTACTGTATCGCAAAAATATTACTTTTAATCTCCTTTCTTTACGACCTAATTAAACAGATATTTTACTTGCCTTTGGAAAATGTTTTTCTTAATTTCATTCAATTGTAACATTTGGTGTATTCTATAAACTACACATCCAAACTAGTATGTAATTTTGTGCTTATTTTTAATAGTGTATGACTTAATTTAAAAATGATTACTTTTAATTTGCATGTTTATTGTTGGTTTTAAGTAATCCTTTAATTTTCCCTCTTGGGTCTGTGGCTTACTGTAACTTCACAATGCAAATTCAGTACTGATTTTGTTCATATGGGTCTTCCAACACCCATTGTGTCTTTTTTGCTTTCTCTTTTTTTTTTTTTAAACCTTCATGAAAGTATTATCATTTTCAACAGCAGCAAGTGTTTGGGGAAATAGTTGCCTACTCATCACCACACAATACTTTGGTGTCTAAAAAGCCTTTGTTTGACTATTACTTTCAGAAACAGCCATTTAGACCAAGTTGCCTTTCAGAAATTCAGACAAAAACTTTTGATGGAAATTAGATATTTTTAAATAAAAGATAAATAACTTTCCTTCCTTAATTATATCTTCCTTGAAATGGGAGAGTAAATTTTGGTTAGCCTATGAGCACAGTACATCGGATTATGCAGTCTAGTAGGCAGAGTTTCTATAAAAAGTCACAACTCTTTCCTCTTAAAACCAAACTGAGTGCTTACAAATAGTGTTAGAACAACTAGCCTGGAAACCTATGCTCTCTGATACCTTTTCACATTCAGTGCTACCTACTCCACATACAGTTTGAGTTTAATCAGGCTGCTCAGATAAAACCATAGCTCTGAATTTCAGCGTAGGGATGAAAATCAGAGAGCAGCACCCACTCCACAGAAAACATGCTGCCTTGTCAAAATGCCTCAGGAACATCAACTCTTAATACCACTGTATTGGAAACAAAAGGATGCTTCCACTATTACAATTATTTAGGCGACAGCCCATGTTTTCAGAATGACAAATTGCAATGGTAAGCCTTATGAGATAGACTCCACCGCTGATGAACTTGGGCCGGAGACCAGCCCAGACAGCCCAGTGGACTAGGAGAGGAGTAATGCCCCAGATGACATCTTCGGCATGTTTAAGTGATCATAACTCCATTTGTCCCAGTAGAACAGTGCCCATTTGTATCAGACATACCTTTAATGTGGGAGTTGAAGAATGTCTGGACACCAGCCTCAGTGAAAGCAACTCTGGCTTAGAAAAACTGGATAGGAACAAAAGTGCTTGAGCACTCAGGACTTCTGTATACAAACCCTGCAATTGTTTCAGTCCAACCATCTGAACCCAATTAGAAGAATGCTCAGCGGCAGAAGTTAGGGAGTGGACACATTTTCTAAATGGACATCATTAGCATAATTTAGATTTAAAATCAACTATGAAAACCAGTGCTTGGCATTGGATCACCCCCTCTTAGTGTCTCTTTCACTTGCTCATGTAATCAATTATTTGTTTGGTAAATGAATACTTGAGGACCATACAGACATGATTCAGCTTTCACAACCGAAGTGCTGCCCATTGTGCACTCCTCTTGCAGGCTAGCAATTGCTGCATATAGTGTCCAGGTAGCACACTAGGCAGTCTGTCTCCAGACACAAAGTGGATTACACTTATTCTTCATCTTAATTAAAGTGCCACTGCCTCAGTTTAAGTGCTTCACCAAAAACTGACTTCTTGGCTGAAAAATCTTGAGTTTAAATCCAAATTTAAGTAGTCCTGTAGTGGGTTAAAGTTCTTCCTTTTTCTCCTTGCTTGGACTNAAAAAAAAGAAATCTCTAAGCAGGGATGAAGAGAAAAGGAATGATTAAGTGTATTTTTAACTCCTCAACCACAAGCAAGCCACACACTGCCTGAAGAGTCTGCTCTAGTTCCTTTGCTTACTAGGTGGCACATGTGGGAGACACTACCTCCCTCTCCAATCTGTTCATCCCACAGAGCTCTTTAAAATGGATTCTTGGGCAGCTCTTTTAAATACCACTTTTCAGCAGGGGAACTTCAGCAAGTAAATTCACAAATTTTCCATCAGCTACCTGTTGGAAAGTGGGGTCCTAGCAAATCCAGTATCTCTAGACTTGGATGGAAATAAGGTCCGCAGTTGTCCCTTAGTTTCAGCTAAGATGCTGGTGCATAGAAGTAATTAACCTCATGCTGCTGGCCCCATCTTGTATTAGAAAGAAAAGATAAATACGCAGATCTCAAGGGACATCTGCAGGTAGGAGACAAAGAATCAAATGATCCTCCTATGGAATCTCATTAGGGTGAAGTATGATCTCAGCCATATAAACAGCAGATGGAGACAGACCATTTGAGTGTCTATAGGACAAAAAGCAGTTTAGAGAACAAGAATGTTGTGGGAAGTTCAAAGGAGTGTGGTTTATTTACTTTAGAAGAGAGAAAACTGAGCAGAGTCCTCCAGTACACAAAAAGTAGTGAGAAGGAAACTGGTGACCAATTACTTTCCCTATCCACCTAGGAAAGGAAAATAAAAAAATCATCCTACTTTTCAGCAAAGAAAAACTGTGAGGAGTGAATATTGGCAAGTACTACTGAATTATGTTGAGAAATCTTGTTCCTTCATGACAGGTTCTGAAGAACAGATGAGAAACATCCACAGGAGGTGATCAAGAGATAGGTGATCATCTTGATTCAGTGGAGGAAGCTGGACTACTTTTTAAAGATCTGAAGATCCTTTTCCAGCCCTACGTTCTTATGATCTTAGTTTTGGAAAGATGAGTAACACATTTGTAGACAGGCTTGTTGCTTGGCTTCAGGTGCCACAGACATACAAGGAATATAGACTTCAAAATACTATTCTCCTTAGAAGACTATTCAGTACTTGCTCACAGCAGGTCTTCCAACTTATATCATTCCTGTATTAATTCCATGCCTCTTGGCCTAGTTGTGTCCCTTTATTTCCTTGAATAATTCTTCTTTTGCCAAATACTCACAGCCCATCACCATGACACTCAAAACATTATCATTAACTATACTATGTATATATTCCACTTTCAATCTATCCTTGCACATAAAAAGTACAGAATTGTTACATTTCATTCCCTACAGGTTCAGAGGATAATTTTAGGAATGCAAATGACATGCCTAAATTAGATGGCATAAGTCAAACCACTCCTATCTGTCCATAACATTCTGGAAATAAACGTAATAAACAAGATTGATTAAAACCTCAGAAATGAGAATTGGGGGGTGGGGTGGGGGGGAAAACAAACACCAGAGAGTACTAGTTGCATTAGAGTAAGTAGACTGTCCCCTTTCAAAAGTTAAAAAAAAAAAAAATAAAAAAAAATCAAAACCCACTAAAGGGAGATGTGAAGGAATGTAAACTAGCCATTCCCGATCACAAACAGAAGACATCTCAGGGTTGCTGATGGTACACCAGAAATGTTGGTAACAGGATTGCATGAGAAAGATGAATCCATAGCTATCTGCAAGCTTATCTGTGATGTTTCTAGAAGCTCTGCCATCAAGACATTTCACAGCATCTTCAAAACAATTTTCTCAGTAAACCTGTTGCTCCTCTGACCCTGAGACATTTCTATCGTGTTTTCAGGAGTAACAGATAATCACAAAAAAAAAAAAAAAGATATGGTTTCCCCCAGATACCCACACAAGTGACAGATGGACAGAGATATCAAAAACCTAAATATATACACTGAACAAAGAACAATAAGGACAAGTTACTTAAAAAGCTCCTGAAAACTTAAAATAGCCCAGTGTGTTCTATGGCTATAATTTACTTATAGACTTCTCCTATTTCAACAGCTTCTTTAGATGAGAAGTTCAGCCCCCAGCACCACAACATTGTGAACCATGAACAAGTAGCAGTGTTATAGTAAGACACTATGTAGAAACATAACAAGAACAAGGTGATTATTATTAGTAGTAAGATTGTCTTGTTGCTGGTTTTGTTGAGCCTATTGGTCTTCAACAGTCATTACCTCATTAGTATTCGATAATCCTTATCTACAAAACAACTTATTTCTAATAGTCCCATGTCAGATCAATCAATTGCTTTGCATGAGCGTACTTTGGCTTCCCATAAGAATACCGCTTTTTGCAAGTTGGCTGTTATCCTTTGATCATACAGTCTTGTAACAAGCCTTTCAATGACTACACTGCATTGTGACGGATAAAGCATGTATACAGCCTTGAATCTCTAAAATACCTGACTGGGCACCAAAAGGCACTGTCCATTTTCTACATGACCTAAATACCAAATAAGAATTGCCTTTGTAAGCCCAGCAAATCACACTCGTATGAGCAGGACAACACTCCTGTGATTAACACCCACCTGTAATCCTTATGGTGAGAAGCCCTGCAGTGGTCCTGTGAAACCTGCAAGATGTGCAACCTCTCCCCATCCAAAAGTCTGGCGTAATCAAAGAGGACCAACTCACCTTGCCTAAAGTCTCTCTTCTACAAACATAAATCAATCTGGTTATGCCCACAGGCACAAACCCACTCCACCCATGCTCAGAGCATCTTGGAAGCCATGGTAATAGGGTTTATAAACTCTGCTATGACACGGGATAAAAACCATGTTAAATGCACGGGCAAAGTGAGCTTTTATCTGCCTATAACACACATACATGTAGACATGCCCACAGATGGCTGGCTAAAACACCTCTGTGAACTTTTTCAGGCTCCTCACACACACAAAAAAGACTTCTCTCCTGAGACACAGAAGCAATCAAATACCTGGCAACAGCTTTCAAAACCCTTCAAGCCAGATCCTATTAAACCCAGCAACTAAGAGATGAAAGATTCTAGCTTGTCCTACCAGTCACACTTACAGGGCTCTTAAACATTTACAGTACCTAACATTGCTTCAACATAAATCCCACAAATGTAGACAATGCCTAACATCATAGGTTACATTTATGTTTCCATTCAATTGAAGATATTACATAAAAGGATGTTTTTATTTTAATTTGTGTTCTGAGACCTTGGAAAAGAAGCTGCCTCATCAACCTGCTGGAAAAGGCCAAGTACAGAGGAAGAAAGGGTTCTTTTAAGAAGAAATTACAGCCCCAGAGTGAGACCCGGGCCCTGAAGAAATCCATGGCAACGTTCATACTAGATGCAAAGTCAATATTTCCCCCTCTAAGTTGAAGCATCCCCATTCCTAACCTCAAATCAGCAAGGTACTCTTTCCCCAGCCTGCCTCTCCATTTCATAAAACATCCATGAAATGTATGTTTGCAGTTGTTGAGTGATGAGTTAAGTCGCATCTTAGTGTGCAAACTTCCCCCTTAGTTTTAAAATGAAGTTTTGTGGCAGTAGATAATATGTCAAATTTGCAGTAAATCAATTAAAAAACCCGTACATGCCACCCAGGTTGCTTTATTATTACTATTATAGGTGTAAATACACGTTTAAAACCAGAAAACTGTGTGTAATCATGCCTTGCTAATATCCTTATAAAATCTGACAGCTTGCCAAACAGCCCCCATTGTGGACAGTGCCGAAACAGTTCAACAGATCATTAGAGCTAAAGGCCGGTGAAGATAACGATCTTGTCCAGCCTCCTGCACATCACAGCCCTGCTAATTTCAAGGAGAGGAGTCAGTGACCCTGATGGGCTTATTGAATGAAAATAGATGCTTTAGTATTTTAAGACATACTCACTTTTATTTGAGCCCGCGTGTCTTCCAAAGCCACAGTACTGCTTAAAGAATCAAGTTTTTAAAGCACAAGGTATATGAATAAAAACCATACAATCAAACAGACAGGGACAGCACTTGACGTGATGTAAAGCCAGAGCTGACATGCACTATTCTTTGCTCCTGTGCCAGTTTATATCAGCTGGGCCAGAAACTTTACTCCCTATGCTCAACTGGAAAAATCCAAGTAGTTGATTCCAGGACCCTCAGCACCATCCTGGACACTGACTGTCTACTGGTAATATTTGATTTATGCTTGCAGCTCTAGTCTCAGAGAAACCCATTATGCAGGATACACTCAAAGATGTGTGTTTTACTTCACAGGAGTGTTGCTGTGATTCACAGGGAAAACCTGCACAGAAGGCACAGACTGGGATGTTATTGCTCCAGCTCCAATCAGCAAATAGTCACTGAAAGAAATTAACATCAGCATCTCATGGATGTCCCTGCATGAGGAAGCTGGGCAAAATTTATTCAAGACCACAATCTCAGGAGCAATTCATCAGAATCAAAGGTAAGCCAAAAAATAAATAAATGAAAATGGGACCAGCTAGAATAACAAAGCAGCACGGCCAAGGCAGCAGCCACATGACAGCCAGAGGCATCTCCAGAGCGATCAGAACAACTGTCCGCAGATCTTGCCAATGAGCCAGATGCTGCTGCTGGAAGAAGGCTTGTGTTGATATAAACTCGGAGATGTGAGATGCTTAACACCAAGAGCAATCAATCTTCACGATTTCCATGTGGCTGCCAAGCTTCGCTATTACGCCACAAAGAGACGAAAACAAACTTCATCAAACACATGTAGATTCTAGATGACATCAAACTCCCCCCCGCCCTCCCCTTACTACTCAAAAACAAACCAGCGATTTGGGTGTAGCTATAAATGACCTGATGCTTTTCCTGAATTAACAACAGAACCAGGAAAGAATATCGTTGGCTAAACAGCTCGCTGTGCACACACTGCCAGAAAGCCAATGAACTTATCATACTGTATAGGAAATTCCTATCTTCCACACCAATTAGTGACCCAACAGTGATTGATTTTATAATCCCAAACTTGACTTACAAAGTGATTTCCTCTGGGGCCAACTTTCCATTACCCAGCATGTGGAAAATTGCACATGGTCAGTGCACTACAAAAACCAAGGAAAAATAAGTGCTATTTAAACCCCAATTCTACCGTGCCTCCACATTCTTGCTTTCCTAAGGGAGATGCACTTTTGACAGTTACTTCCTTTCCCTGCCCTAACATCCTATCTCCACCATGCACCAGCTGGGCACTCAATCAAAACAGAAACAACAACAGGAACTAGCAGCTATTCATTACAATAGGATCAAAACATTTCTAGGCACTAGCGCTCCGCCAAGTCACTGTCCTTGAAGACCCTGCAGCAATCCACTTCTTCCCTCCCATCACAGACATCATTACTGAAAGTGGGTCCACTTCAGCCTGAAGCACCACATATTAAAAATCACAGCTTTTTAATCAGAAGCCACTCGGTGGCAGGCGGTCACATATCAGAACTGCAGGAGGCAATGAAACTGGGCAGCAGAAAGGTGAGAAAATTAACTGGCCCACAACACAGGCTGATGTTTATCCTTTATTTTAATCAAGCTAACATTAGCTCCAGTCTATAAAACCAGAATTGCACTGCACCCTAACTACCAGCGTAATCACAGCAACAGCACCGCAATACGATTACTGGACGCTAATTATATCTTACAAAGAGTTAAAGACAATCAAGTACATGTAATAAAGATTTATATGCAGTTTTCCACTGACCTGGAAACAGCTCCATACATTAATAAGTTAACGTTACTGCCAGGAACAAAGCAAACAGTTACATCTACATGACAAAATACATGAAACACAAGAGCCAGATGTTGGGTCCTTTCATCAAGAAAGCAATTATTTAATTCCTGGGAAAAGATTTTCTCTCTCGTTGTTCCATCAATACATAATATTGCTCATAAGAGACTCCTTGGCCTGGTCTGGGTACATATCTGTAGCACTGCACAGGGCCACGAACCAAGGGTCTCTGTTTCCTGCCATGCAGCTGCTTCTGGGCAGTAAGCACAGGGCAACTCGAGACATCCTCAGACTGCATCCACATCTCCCCATTCCACACACAGACCCCAAAGTGGCTGCCAAGAGAGACTGTGCCTCCCCTCACAGCTCTCCAGGAAAGCTGGTTCTCCATGGGTGAGCATAACAGGGAACACCAGAGAGCTGCCTACACTCTCCATCACAGCTGCTGACCTCCACCTCCCAGACAAGACGGGTCCTTGGCAACCAACCTAACGGCTCTCTGCTCCAAGCACCATGAGAGCTGCTGGTCTTTGGAGAGTCATTCTGGCTATACCCTTCTCAACCATTGTCTCTCCTCCCATATGACAGCAGCCATCATCTCTCTCAGGTGAACACTCAACAGCCACCATCAGCAGCCACCCAAACATCATAGAATAGTTTGAGTTGGAAGGGACCTTTAAAAATCATCTAGTTCCAACCCCCCTGCAATGAGCAGTGGCATCTTCAACTAGACCAGGTTGCCCAAAGCCCCATCCAACCTGACCTTGAACACTTCCAGGGATGGGACATCCACAGTTTCTCTGGGCAACCTGTTCCAGTGCCTCACCACCCTCACAGTAAAGAATTTCTTTATATCCAATCTAAATCTACCCTCTTTTAGTTTAAAAATGTTACCCCTTGTCCTACACTACAGGCCTTGGTAAAAAGTGTCTCCTCGTCTTATAAGTCCCCTTTAAAAATTCAAAGGCCACAATAAGGTCTCCCTGGAGCCTTCTCTTCTCTGGGCCAAACAATACCAACTCCCTCAGCCTTTCTTCATTGGAGGTGCTCCAGCTCCCCAACCATTTTTCATGGCCCGTGCTCAGCCTCACCCCAGAGTGCTTACAGAGGCACTAAGGGTAAATATTTACACACTGGTCACATCCATAGGCCCAGCTGGGTCTAGGGCCTCCCTGTGTCAAACTCACAACTCTAAAGCATTTAATGAATTTACAAAAAAATCATAATAATAATAAAAAATCACAAATTAGACAGTACTCGATACAACAAGTAATTCAGCAATTTTGCTAACCGCACCACGGACATTGTAACTAGAAAAAACATGTTCCTCTGCAAAGTTACTCTGAGGCTGTCACTAGATAAAATAACCAGACTCAACCTTAAAATACCATATTTAAGGTACGCTCCTGAACAAGACACAACAGATAGAAACACTTAATAAACAGATCCATTAACTAGGAAACATCCCTGCAGCAATTAAAACTTTGCAAAGTACTACAATGTACACCTGGTTATTGCTCTGACATCTGCTTAGGTTTTCTATGTGTTTGTAAGTTGGACCAAAGAGAAAGATAATTGAGTTTATGGACATATCATGACAAAAATGACAACAAGGTACTGTTAACTGTTCATGAAAAATGGCATAAAAACTCAAATAAAGCATGTGTACTGTTTGAAATGCCTAAAATTTACCGCATTTTATAATGAACCATATACAGCCAAATGGTGTTTCTCCTATTGCTGAAGAATAGCTTTATTCTGAACTAAGGATCCCATCATAAAATGAGAGCAAATTCACAGTCTGAACAATCACAGTTGTGCTAAGCACATTTTTAGGCATATGGCAATTTTATAATGGTCATTGGGGATGAAGAGCTAAAATTCTGTTGCAGACTTTGAATTTAAGACATTTCACATAAAATTGCATATCTCAGGAAACAAATAAATTGCTAAGTGTGCAACCTCATAATGTTACAGCCAATATTCAGCATATGTAAATCTGACTACCTCAAAATATGAATACTATTTTCAGTACAAGGACCCAATTACTTTAAACAGGGTCCAAATAAGAAAAAAAAATGTCTGAATGCATCACTAAAAAAAACCCCAAACATAATGAGATCTGTCTTAATTTTATATGGTCTGAGTTACCTCAACATTATGCAGCTACAATATGTGATCCAACATTCCCAAGTAAATGCCCCGATTACTATTGTAAGTCTGTCATTTAAATAGTTCCTTCCTGTTTAAAATGTAGAAAGCCAAATGTGTTTTCCCACCACTAAGCATTGTGTAAGACTCCTTTCTCTTCCAGCAAGCTGGCTGAAGATGGATGAGCTTACAAACTGATATCATTTTTAATTACGCGTTTTTCTCTCATTACTAATTTCCTAAACATGTCTCTAATCTTGCAGTGAAATCTCTGAGCGCAGTAGGTGTATCCACATACATCATGCTCTAGAAAATTAATATGAGATAATGATCAGGACTGCCATCACAACATAACCTGAAACAAGCAAGATAGACTGGAGGTGATATATACTCATTAGACTCTGATCTCAAGTGTTTCTGGAAAGCAGCTATTAATGGATAGTTTCCCTCCATGCTACATCCTGAGCCAATAATGCAGTTATTGGGGTCTGGAGGAAGGAGATGCTTCAAGCAACCTCCCCTTTGCACTTTGCACCCAGCAGTGACAAGTTTGTGATGCCCAATGCTTGTTCACCTCTTCGCTCCCTTACTCTGAATACTCCACCAAGAAGCACTGTTTTCATAAGGGAGCCATGATCATCTGCTCCTCTACAGAAGATAAGCACAGGCAGCCCAGCTCCCTCCTGCCATTAGGGGTCCAACAGCTCCCTCTCCCTAGGACAAGGTCTTCTGCTGGGGTTGTCCTCTTCAAAAGCACAGAAGGAGAGCAGAAAATGTTGGAGGTAGCCGCACCCACCAAACAGGTAGGAAGGCACATGCCCACGCATGATCAACGTACCAAAAAGGGTCACACTCCCAGCAGCTGTCTGCATCAGATGCTCTTTTGGCAGGCAGCAATGAGGACTATGTATAGACTCGTCAGCTTAGGTCAACCAAGTGCCAGCCAATGATGCGCATGGGATCTATCTCACTACCTGAAAGGCATTGCACAGCTACACACATTGCAGTTTTCTTTCACCGTTAAAACAACAGGACAAGACAGCAACTTTTAGGGGAAAAACTAAAAAAAAAAAAACAAAAAAACACAAAACAAAACAAAAAACCACACCAAAC
>VXBL01006547.1:2067-18077 GCA_013400195.1 Aramus guarauna | reverse complement strand
AAAAAAAAAAAACAAAAACACACACCACACCACAAAAGGGCAACTGTCACTGTGCTTTCTCCCCAGCTAGACACATCACACCCCAAATTCTTCAGGGAATGATGCTTTCAGCACGCCAGCTGCCGTCTTGTCAGCTGACACTTCCCAAATAAAAGAGGAAAACCTGAGGAACTGTTCAGAGTGGCTGACATTTAAGGAATCAAATAAAGCAAAACAATATAAGTCACAAGCACTTAAATAAATTTCTCTTCTAAGTGGTCTTAAAACATGTCACAAGCATGACTCTGCCTACTTACTCAAAGAAAAGAGATCACTGCTTTTTCACAGTCAAAAACATGAAGGCAGAGAGAGATTAGAAATACAATTGAGGTATACGTACCAGATTAATGCACATAAAAAACAGTGCATATATAAGGAACACCAACAGGAGGGCTCTGGTATATACACATGCAACCCACTAGTATGCAATTCCATGCCGAGCAAAATGCATATGCTAGGTGGGGTAAGTATATCTAAAATGTAATGCTAGCTGACTTGCCCATGGTCCCCAGGGAGCCCTGTATCACAGACAGTGCGAGTAGGCTGGAGCAGAGATGTTTCGCTGTACTCACACATGCTGCTATGGAAGATGGCTGATGGAAAAATTACACAATTGCACATTTTCTTCTTAAAAAAAAAAGTTAACGTTTTCCCAAAACTGCTACCAAAATTTCATCCTGTTTTTCTACCTGCTGGTCCATCTACTTGCCAAGATCACAGAATCATTGAATAGTTTGGGTTGGAAACAACCTTTAAAGGTCATCTGGTCCAACTCCCCTGCAATGAGCAAGGACATCTTCAACTACATCGGGTTGCTCAAAGGCCCATCTAACCTGACCTGGAATATTTCCAAGAATGGAGCATCTACCACATCTCTGGTCAACCTGTTCCAGTGTTTCACCACCCTCATTGTAAAAAATTTCTTCCTTATCTAAATCTACCCTCTTTTACTTTAAAACCATTAGCCTTTGTCCTGTCACAACAGGTCCTGCTAAAAAGTTTGTCCTCATGTTTCTTATAAGCTCCCTTTAAGTACTGAAAGGCTCTCCAGCCTTGACTTCCTCAAGAACTCTATGAAGAGATTTGACCTCCTACAAGAACACTGGTTTCTTCTTGAAAATAAAGACTTCTCTTCTACTAAACTTCACTCATTCAGCAAAGGGAAGGACAAGCTGAGGGATGCCCCCATTTTCTCTTTCCCACAGCACCTTGAAAGGGCCACAAAGCAGACAGGTACAAACCCAAGGCTTCACCAGAGCTTTGCTGTGCACCACCCACCCCCTTGACTGGAACCAGTGCCCACATGAGACTCATGATAACACTGATTCCCACCTCAGGTAGGAATTAACTGACCACTGAAGTCAAGGCAAACCTTTCAAGTGACTTCTCTGGGTTATGACTGCACTCCTACTTCTTTTTAATTCTCATTAGCATTTGCTGACAGCTCCTTTACAACCAGAGGGACAGGTTCTTTATGAGAAGCCGTTTCGGCTGCCCCAGCTAATGCCTTAAGCCACAGACTGAAGCAGGTCAGATTATCTACACGTATCAAACAACATTATGCTTCATAAGCTACTTTTCTGCTTCAGTAAGGAGTAAGCACGTTTTTATTTCTTACTATGTTTACCCATTACCTCACCAAGCAGCATTATTGTTAGTCTTTCTGAGGCTCTCCTAGAATAGGAACGTATAAAACAGGATTTCCTCCAGCTCTGCATACCTACTTACTCCAGAGTCATTAATGACATAGAACTGGATTAAACAAAGACTTAACATCAAATGAGCATTCAAAACAGCTGGGAACAAAAATATATCTCCCTGGAACACTGCATCTCTGCTTTGTCTTTAAATAAATACCAATGAGGCACAATTGACTTTAGAGACCACTTTTACAGGAATCTTTTCATGAGAAAAATGGAAGAGCTAAACACTTGCATGCAGGGAACATATCCTGGTGGGCTCCAAATTAAGTTTATAGCAGATTTTACATAGCAATCTGGAAATCATACTGTCCTTTTTACTGGAGATCAGAAGTAACTTCACTGCTGTCAAAAGGAACTCTGCAAAAGAGATCCAAGCCCTGCACAAGAATCCTTGAAAAACCCAAACCAAATACACATTCTCTTCCATATGATTACAATCAATAGCTGGAATATCCAAGGGTAGGTGCTCAACTCTGAGATTTTTAAAATGCCTCTAACCAGTATTTTAAAGAAAACTTACAGATGTATATCTGTAAGAAAAATACAAGCAATACTGCCTCAGGATTCATAGAAGTTGATTCCTCAGGTTGTTACACCATTTGGATACTGGATGGGGACATTTATCAGAAGGACTTGTTCCCCTGACAGAACATGCTTCCCAGCAGAGCCAACGCCGCACGGTGACAGATGCCCTGTACCCATCGCATCACACTACTGGACACAGTGCCAGTAGCCCATCACTGAAAAGCAGCACACCCTGCTCCCTTCTCCCTTCCCTCCCCACCATTCCACAGACAGATACACTAACTCAGAGTATGCTTTCAGAAGCTGCCATGTAAGCACATCTCCCCTGAAAATTAACAGGAATTTGGAAGAAAATTACAGGCAAGCAATGAATAAACAAGCCAGAGGCTACAGACTGTCCATATAATTACCCTATCCAGGGCCAAAGTCAGTAGGACATGGACGAAATAACCCAAAAGCTAGAAGGGTTCAGTGCTTAGCATCCAAAATTAACTTGGCAATCTCTTAAAGACCTCGGTACTGGTGGTGTACACAAAAGGAGAGGCAGCCAGCAGGCTGGGAGAAGCACACATGCAATGTAAGGATGCTTGAGGAGAAACACTACTGCTCTGTTTAATGCTATCAGCTCCTGCCTGCCCGAGGACATTTCCTACCTCTACCTACAAACACAGCAATTCCCCAACCATTAAGTAAACAGTCTTTGAAGATAACAAAGCTGCTTCTAATCTCTCACTGATGTCACTCCTGTATTGTACTCAGCTGAGCTACAAGACTCCTGGGTTAACTAACTCCTCTGTAAAATGAGGATTACCTTAACTCTTTGCTCTTGCACAGACTTAAGGAATCCTGTCAAGGTACAGAAAGATTTTTCACACAGGATCTATATTTTTTCTTGTTGAACAGTCATAGATATTTTTCAGCTCTCTCCTTTAGGTGCAGGTGAACTGCTTCTGCACCATTATGCTTAGTGAGATGACCTTCTGTACCAGACCTCTCACCACTTCCCAGGAAAGCAGAAATACAGCCTTTAGAAAGGAGGGGATGCTCTAGACTGCTTCCCAATACTGTCCAACAGGGCTGATCCTCCAGTGGCAAGAGGAGAGAAAAATCAGATTGAACCTAGACTAGCAAAAGGAATTAAAATGCAAACTACAAAAAGAAAACACAGAAGAGCAGAGATCTTCCAAAGCATCACCTCAGAGAACAATGCCTTTGTGTTCTCACTTGTGTTCACTTCCCAGGGCCAACTGTTTATTCTGCACTGCAGTTCTTAACTATCTACTCCACGCTTTTCATTGCAGCAAATCATATAAGAGTCAAGCCCTCCCACAGCAATAAAAAGCTCAGTGAAGAACACAGGGTGGGTCAGAAAAGCCAGCCCTGTATATAACGTCTTTCGTGTCATCAAAAGACTTGGCAATAAGAAGCTGAAACCCAACTAAATTCTTACAGCACAAATCAGAGCTATTTTGCTCTTGAGCTGCATGTGCTTAAGAGCAGCCATGACCAGAATAATAAAAGGATATACAGCACAAATCTGAGGAAAAGGGGCTCAAGTTGTGGCTGAATATTCATGCTCAGTGTCAGTCCAAGGCAAATTTATTTCGGAAATTTTGAGTATTATCAACCTAGGTTGCTTGCCTCTTGGATAAGCTACGTCTCAGTTATACCAAACAGATCCTGGCACTATTTTTTGCGCCCCACATATAGGCAATTGTGATCCCACTGAACAGAAAAATGAGGAGGATGTGCTGGAAAAAAGCAGACAGAGGTAATGCTACCTACACAGAGATGGATTTGGAATACAGACATTGACCCTGTTCTGCAGTCTGGCTTCCTCTTCTGTTTCACCAGTGTAAATCAACTGAAACTACACAGCGCCAACAGGCTTCATTTTCCACCTGTTAACACAGGTTTTCGATTCCACTGTCCAATAAAAGAACCACAATGCAAACTGTTATGAAATGAAAATCCAGTGCCATACGTAACTGAAGACAGAAGTAGAGAGATGTACAACCAGATTCAGGACAACATATTGCTGAGAATACTCTTCCCTAAACCCAGCCATGGCTCCCCAAAGGGTTATTACCAAAGACCCGACTACTGTCACTGCCAAACACCCCACCGGGAGCCCATAAGGCCATAAGCTGAGGCCAGGGTAATGCTACTCGTGATCAAATTGGCAAATGCTGAACACAAAGTCCACCCTTCCGTGCAAACACCAGAGAAACCCATTTGCAACCTGTGTTTCAACATGGCAGGCTGAGAAGCTCTCTAAATCACACAGATCATTTTCTAATCGTTTAGCTCTTTGTGGAGGTCTCAAATAAAAAATAACTTTACCAGAGGTCTATCAAGCAGCAGTAAGACTGCACAAGGTGGCAGGTTAAAGCATCTCATATTTATAAGAGTATAAGCATGAGATTCAGAAAGGGCCCCCAGGGATCCCAATGCAAGACATGAAGGTGTAATTAAAAACCATAAATCCATCAAACGAAAAATATGTAAACTTAATACATTAACTCATATATTTTTCTTCCTCGACCACATTTGTCTTACTCTATACTCCTTTGGAGCCTACAAATAAAAAATTAACAATATCAGAAGAAATATTTCTTAATATGTGGAATGCGAATATCAATAATAAATGCTTTTTACTTTATTCTTACAGGTAATCGCTGAAAGAAGCTCTCTCAGCAGACTGCTGAGACTCTGTATATTATAAATTACTTCAACTGTATCTCCTCTTTACAAAACCCACAAAAGGACAATATCTTACAGTGTTTCCATGCCACTCAATCATCCACACAAAATTACCCTTGTGCGAGCTTGTTGGAGGAATGTCAAATGTACTTGCCTTTCTTTGCAACAAAATCTTCAGAGAAAGGCAGCAGAATAGCTCACTTCTGCATTCACAGTTATACAAGCTATACTAACACCTGAGCATTTTAACTGGAGATTCTGGGTTTAACTTTATATTTAATTACAAGCTACAGGCAAAATAGTTACAGGCCAAATCCTGGCCTGTGTTTCACCCACAGCATAGTTTTCAAGATAGCTTACAAAAGCTCCGCAGCATCTGTAGTTCATATTAGGGCTAAGACACTTCTTCTTTTAAAAGAAGTGGTATCTGGGACAAACCAGCCCTTCCATCTTCTGCCCACGTACCAGAAAAGGAGCACCTGCGTTGCCCAGAAATGACAGTGGCAAAGACACTCAGGCCTTGCCTCCATCCTTCAAAGGCCAAATTTTGTAGAGCACATTTGGTTTTCATCACTGATGACTGTTTCCTTGGGACCACATGGCCCAGGGCCAGGCAGCAGTATGGAAACACCTCTCTTCCTCACGACACACTCAGCATTAGGGCATGTGTGTGGGGATTATATGACATTTTCATCAAAGATTGAACTCCATTTCGTCTCTGTTACTAGAGCACTCATTCTCACAAGTGGAGCAGCCAGGTCCCTATACAAACAAAAACACGTACACGTGTTCAACGCAAAACTGATGCACTATCACAACATGGCTAATGTTTCTCACATTATACCCAAGTCAGCCAAACATCCCTTTTTCAAGCGCTCAGCAATAACTTCTACTAAATCCAAGCCAAAACACTAACACAACTCTGCTACTCTTTCGATGCAACATACAGTCCAACGCTGGCAGAGGTTGGCATGCTCTTTACACTCGCCCTAAGCATGGGAAGCAAAGCCCTCCTTCCCCTGGCTGCCAGGGGTTAGCTCACTCAGCTGTGTCCCTACCCTTCCTTCAATCATTTGGACGTCAGGTGCTCTGGCATCATTAGTCAAGCTTCACCTGCTGAACAGAGGCCAGATCTATCCAACTTTTGCTGACTGTTTATTGCAGCTGAAAACCATTTCCTCTCATGAAACAGGCCATGCAGGATGCTCCCAGTCTAGGCTGGTGACTGGTCAACTAGGCCTAGAAGTTGTCTTGGCTTCTGGAGCCAGTTCCACACCAACGTCTACCAAGCGCTTCACAGAGGAAGCACAGAGCACATTTTAAGGTTTGGTGCTTGGCCAGTTAACCCTCCTGGGAACTGTGCTATTGGTTGTTACAGCCTGGCTGCAATTGGGCAGTAGATACAAGCAGTTGGTTTTACACTCCATGCTAGACAATTTGGTCTTAAAGAGATGATCTGTCGCAACACCAGCATGTTCTGTCCAGAGCACTCAAGGAGGACTCAACAACTACCAAGGAAAGAGCTCAATGCTTTCACCACTCCACACCAAGCAGTACACAGAGTCTCTACAGAGGACCCAAAAGTAGTAAAGCGATTGAAACAAGGATGGCCAGACTTTTTGATCGTGCAAGCCACTTGCATGATATTTCTGACAGCTGATGAAACTGCCACATCCCAGAGAGTGCCTGGAGACACATTGCGGTCTGGAGATGACAACAACCCTGTTTTGGGATGGGAATCAGATGTGTACCACTGATCCAGCATGGTGTCATTGACCTCAACCACCCCAGCAGGCTCACCTCCTCCAAAACACTCAGCAGCACCGCTCTGCTGAGGGCTGCGTGATGTACCCTGGGCACAGCCACCACCTCTGAACTGCTCAGGAGCCACATAAGATGCAAAAGCAGCAGGCAACCCCTGCAAAAAAATTGTACGTGATAAAGCTACAGGCAAAGCTGTACTGCTGTACTCTGAAGTCCAGGGCAATAGCAACAATGCCAAAAGGAGTAAATACCTGCTACAACACACAATACAGCGAGAACAACACAAGGCAATAAAAAAAGAGCACAATGCAAACTGTGTACATCTAACTTCCCAAATGACTTAAAACACAAAGCCAAACGTTGCCCATTTACAGTATAATCAGCACTGACCAATATATACACACTGACAGCGACACAATCCATGCTGCAACAAATTGTATGTTGTGGTAAAACAGGAAACACATTTAAACATAATCTTTTGAATGCTGAGAGAACTAGGACTAATGCTTCACTTTCACAGTTAATGCTGAAAGCCAGTCAATGCCCAGCCTAGCCAGAAGTATCACATTTCAGTTTTGTACAGAAGGCTTCCCATCCCATTCACCAAGCAGTGTAAAATCCCTCGGCAACGTTAGGGGAAGATTTGCTAAGAGCTAAATGAAAATTGATCATTTTCCCACAGCCATCCGGCGTTCCAATCAATTCTGCACAGGTATTGACGTATGGTAATGCCGGCCCGGCCCCAGACGAAACTGAGAGCAGCCTACCAAACTCCAGGAATGCTGATCAAACACTGATTTTAAGGCTTGACGCAGAAAGAAGGGTAATTGTGCGCACCTCAGCCTTTTTTTTGTGAGCAAGTGCTGAGATTTCGCTGATTCACTGTACATTAGGGTGATGCATACAACAGTCAGACTCTTAGTGATAAAACAAACATGCAACAGTGGCATCGTGCTGCCTAAAACAGGTGGATATATTTATACCAGTTAAACATTCTTTCTCCAACATGAAAATTAACATCTGCCAGCTACGCCTTAAAGCTCATACAGCTTCAAAGCAAAGAAGTCAATCCAAAGAACTATACACCAGAAGTTTACATTCACTTTAACTTATCCCAGAGAAGAATACATTGCTCCTGCAAAGTGACATACTCTCACCTCACCCCACCCCACCCTTGCTTAGAACAATGACTTGAAGCTTTGCTCTTGGGTTCCTCTACAAAAATTTCCCTTTTTTCCACTTAAAAATAAAACATTTTTAATGAAAAGCTATTAAGTAACACACTTTGGCATAAACTTCAACAGCAGCATGAGGGACTGAAGCGGCTAAAGAGTTCCCAGTTTCCTACGAGGCCACACCACGTTGCCACAAGGCAGATTTCCAGTTTCATCCCAGGGAGGCACAGCGCAGTGTGCAGATAAACGCCTTTTAGATAGCATCGGCACAGCTCTAATCCATGCTCCCCGAGCTCATCTGATACCTGCTACTTAAGGAAGCTCCCCTTTGCCTGAACGTATACTGCAGCACCTTCAGTCCCTTTCCGCAGCCTCACCACCCCCCTCCTGGTGAGCTGGCAGAGTTTCAGGACTATCTGTTACTATCTTCACAGTTTATCTGAAGTCCCTGGCTTTGTTTGCTGTTTCTGCTGTTGCAGAGACCCCAGCCCCAGAAGCCCCTCCTTCACATCCATCCTGAAAGTTCAGTTGCAAGTCACAGAGTCCACTGGTTTTTTGTGTCCCTGTGTTATTATTTATTCTTCCTTGTTATACATATAACAGGAGCAGTCAGCTCTCCTAAGAACAGCTGATGATGATGCTTGCTGCCATACAAGCAAGAGAGAGTTCCCATCACAAGGAAAAAAAAAAAGTTTTACTGGAAATGGACAAAAGATGGAAGCATTTCCTCTCTGCTGAGCAAAAGAGAAATTAAGCACTTGCCCAAATTCACAAAGTCAGTGGTGGATCTAGGGATTAAATTCAGGCCTTGCATCCCTGCAATGGACACACTTCCTCCTATTAACAAAGGCAGCAGGAGGCATGATTCTCCTGAAAGTAAAGCCCAAGTTTTCTCCCATAAGCCGCTCATCTGAAAGACTACACAAAATTAGTATACGCTTGTAAAAGAAATCAGCCTGTTCCTGATCACGAGCACAGCCAGTGACACACACAAGACTCCCTCCTTCCTGAAGATGCCTTCCATTTGGGGACACAGTGGACACATAAATACAAAATAGCTATTCCAGTGCTGCAGGTCTGAAGTCGGAGGACAGGGAGACAAATCCAGACAAATTAAATTCCATAGATTTCCAGTAAATAAAAAAAAATGTATACAATACTCCCAACTGGACAGCTGTCTGCTGTACTCAATGTGAGCCATCTCCTAATAAATCTAGCTCCTGAAAGTAATCCAATTTTGCAAAAGGCTGAAGTATCATCATGGAAAATCCTCCTTAAGACATGCACACATTTCCAGATAGATTTTCCTCCTGTAGCCAGGGTGAAGCAAAATCACCGCTCACTTTTCATGACAAAAAGTTCATCTGCCAGCTGAAAACCCAGTGCTCTTCTCTACATCAGCATCCTCACCGTACAAAAAGGGATTCAGACCCACAGGGTGCAGTTATCATGGGGTACTCAAGCAGCAGGAGACCCATGCAGCGACTGCGTTCATGGTGGGCGATCCTGGTCTTGGGAAAGAAAAATCTCTTGGTGGTTTCGGCCATCCCCGCTCCAACACCCTGCGGTGCCAGGTCCAGAGCAGCAGCCACTATCAGCTGCTGTGGGCCAGGGGAGCAGAGGATGACTGCTGCCTCCTACAACCTCGCTGTTAACAAGTCAGAGGTTGGGATCACTGTAGGTGGAAACACTTGGCAAAAACAATAAAGCAGCTACTACATATTTCAACAGGTTCAAAGTAACCTCAGATGTTAGGAGCAGATGCTCTCTTCCACCCCCTGGGATTTTGAAATGGTTTATGTGTTTCCTCCCTTTTCCCTAATAGGGCAGGGTGCTGAAGGAATTAGCTAGAGAAAGAGCCGGAGCAATGCTAATTACCCTCAGCTACCCGGGAGACCGCAGTACCTTGAACTAATTGCGCAATCCTCGTTCCCCCACTTCAGAACCCCCAGTGAGAAGGTCTCTTGCCTCCGGCATCTGAACTGCAAGATAATCCTGCTCACCTGTATTTTAAAAGTGCATGCTTGAAAATCCTAAATGTCTAAAGCAAACTCATTACAATTAGTTTCCGCAGCCTATCATATAGCACGGAGACTACTGCACTGACTGAAACAAGGGAACTGCTCATGTCAACACATTTGACACGGTGTTGTCACTAACCCCGTTATTAGGCTGCGTACGTACCTGAAATCCACATCTGAGCTCATAGCCTGAAGCACTCCACAGCCAAGTCTCTACAAGAGTCTCTCTCACAAAATTAAATATTAAATGTGCATCTCAAAAAAATGCCCTGTAGTTTCATATTTACGAAGACATTACTTTTCCACTTACGCATTTTTAAGTGTTAAATATAGAATGTTTTAAGGTGCATTTAGTGCTCTTAGAGAGCCCTGCAAACTGGATTTCTCTAGAGAAGAATCTGTAAAAGACATGGTTCTCCCACTCAGTTCCCCTCACCCACATCAATCCAGCTGCAGAAAGGCCGCCCACAAAAAGAAAAAGCAGCCCCTCAGTAACAGAGGGCCCCAAAGTTAGGCAGGACAGCACAGGGTTTCTAAACCATCACCAGGACTCTCAAATTCCAGGTGACTGTGCCACTCAGTAGAAAGAGCTGACACATTAATAGAGAACAATGGGCACGGGAAGAAAAACTCCACAAAAAAATCAGGAGTTGCTTCTAAAAGGTTAGACCTGTTCCAAGTGCACCTCAAATGTTGAGAGAAGTCCCCACATGCTCCAAACCCTTGCTCTTTCAGGAAAGCATGAGCCTGCAGGCAAATGCTAAGGACACAAAGCCCTCTCCCAGGCTCCTCCATGTGCAGTGGAGGCCCCTGAAGCAACCAACAGTCCACACAGCAGCGAGGAGACAGGTACCAGCACCAGGGATTATGCAAGCTCTCCTTGCCCTGCTGATACTATGCCATCAGAGTGGCCGAGATGGGAATAACAAAGTGTAGCTGGCCCTCATGCATCAAGACCACAGTCCTCAATCCCATGCCTGTCCTCCTAGCCTGGTTTTCCAAAGCCATGAGAACTGCAGCATTGCCCTTCTCTCCATCCTCCTGGCTTCCAGCTTTCCTAAACAGCTTTTGAGCCTGTCAAATGATCCGAAATTGAGGTCAAAGGCTCAGAGCAAGTTCCTACAACTTCCACAAACTGACAGTGAGAGAAGTTGAGCAGGACTCACTTGTTATTAATTGTTTGACAGAAGCCAGATGGCCAGGGAATACTAGCTTACTGTCAACCAAACAGTATGTGTGCAACTCCACAGATGCAGAGAAGGTGCTGCCTCTTATCAAGTCATCAGGGCCAAGGAGGGAACAGCTGGGATTAAGGCAGAGGGATGGGAAGGGCAAAGGAGGTGAGCAAAGCACCCATCCTAACGAACCATCCTTCCTTAGTTCTGCTGGTCGTGGGAACGTGTGGGGGTTATTTAGCATACAGGAGAAACCCACAGGAAAGAGCATGCCCTTCCCAAAACTTTGTTCTTCATCTCCCCGTCAGGTGATGCGATCAGCAGCACATACGGGTGTACCAAGAGACCACTGCTTTGATCAGAAGCAGGCGTGGTGGGAGTTCAATCCAGCAGCGCTGCGTGGCATCTGCGCAGCTGAGACACGTCAGTGCAAACAGTATGTCTAAAGCCACTGCTATCCTCCTCTTTTTTTTCTGGAGAAGCTGGGCTCCCTCCAACTCTAGCTGGTGTAACACAGAGCCCTGCCAAGGACACGGCAGGCTAGGACTTGCTTAGCTCCCTCAAATGATTCATGGTTCATTAGCAACCAAAGGCATGACCTGTCCTGGTCACCAAGACTCTCTGCAGACTGGGGCTGGCAGCATGCTTCTTTGTACCCAAACCACAGCTTACCCGATCAACTGGGAATACAGACAATACTCAGGTTTTTTAGACGCCAGAGAAGAAGCGTTGCCCATCCCACCACCAATAAAGGCACACACTCGCTCCTTTGTCCCTCAAACTGCCGGGAAGCCGTTCAGTGGTGTGCAGTGCAGATAATGCAATGGGATGGGGGGAACAGGATAGAAAAGATGCTCTCAAAAACGAGGACAGCAAGAACTTGGCTGAACTCAAGCTACAATACAATATGCATGTTTCTGCCCCCAACACCCGCCTGCACTGGCAGTAGGTACAATACAAACGGCCCAGACTGCTGGGGGGGGGTCAGGGAGTCGGGGTGAGTATGGATGGGGACAGGTGAAATGGGGTGTCTGAATCCCTGGGCTGGGAGAAACCCACTCCTCAATGCTGATCACTTCCACAGTGAACTTCTGCGGATCTGGGCACCCTTTCAGTACTGATAAAACAATTATTTTATTCCAGTATAACTGGGTATGATTATTACTTTTCTGTAACCAAAATATTTCTACCAGCACAAAACCCTTCTGTGGATGCAGTTGTATCATCAGTGTGTGTGTTCCTCATACCAGAAGAGCTTTCCTCCTCTGCTCAAAAGAGATTAGCTAAAACCATTTTACAGTAGCTGTACATCCTTTGAGCTATTGCCTGTGCTAGAGAGAGTGCAGAGCTGAGTTCCAGTGATGCAGCGGCAGGAGCACGTACATCTCTGGTGTCGGACAGTCCCTGCCTGTCCCCTTCCTCTGAGACACACACCTCGCTCTGACATACACCTCTTTAGAAATGACGGCATGTTTGGCTTTACCAAACAGGGGCATCATGCAAATTAATTAATTAGCATTTTTGAAGCACAGTGAAGATTTTAGGTGCTAAGTATTATTATTACTAATTTAATCTACATCCCCATTCAGTCCTCAGCCTCTCCTGTGAAACTGCCAACAGTGATGCCAATTAGCGGTAATTGTTGTGGTGGTTTTGTGACAAGGCTGTTTGCCAACTGGGAGTGAGACAGAGACCACCAACTCATTTCCCGTGGATTGCCCCACAGCTGCCAACAGCAACAACTTCCAGGCACAGCAACCCGCTCTCCACTCCAGCCAGAACCCTGGAGGTAGGACATCCTGTATCCCATTACCAGCTCCCCAGGGACACAGCCTGCAAGGCACATACAAAACTTTTAATTAGGAATAAACCAAGGCACCTTTTTTTTTTTTTTTTTTCTCCTCCAATAATTCAGTACATGATCTGGCAACTGATGCTGGTACTACAATACCAAAATGCTAATCTGGAATAATTTCAGATTAAACTTTGCTCGTTTCCATCCTTGCTTGATGAAAAACGCATTTTGATTCACACACAGGCCTCACTGTGGCAGCAAACTGTAAAGGCAGCAGCAGAAAAAGAGGGGAATTGACAGTGTAGGGTGCAGTAAATCTTCTGCTTGGGAGAGCAGTCAAAGAGTTTTAACACAAGCAAAGAGGTGTATCTTTTTTATCAGCTGTCCACGGAGATTTGGAGGACTTTAGAGAGACACAAACAACTAACAGTCTTCTGTAATCAATGCACATCATCTGAGCACCGAAACTTTAAATTATTTATACATTTTAAATATGTCTAATTGAAAGGACAGCAACACATAAACTGTATGAATCATAGCCCTCTCAAGCAATTAGATTTGTTATCCCTGCAGACTGCAAACAGTAAGTTGGCTTTTTATTCTAATGTGAATTCAATCCCTTGTCAGCTGCCCCACGCATAAGAATACACCTCCTCTCTTTCATCAGG
The DNA here is from genome assembly GCA_013400195.1 of Aramus guarauna. Classification (NCBI taxonomy): domain Eukaryota; kingdom Metazoa; phylum Chordata; class Aves; order Gruiformes; family Aramidae; genus Aramus; species Aramus guarauna. The sequence goes on along the minus strand of VXBL01006547.1, from coordinate 4,509 downwards.
AAAGATATCAACAGCAGGAAACTAGCCCTTCTTTCATCTCTGAGGCACCCACCCACCTTTCCAAAGGGTTTTCAACCAGGTGTGGAAATCTTTCTGAATCTGTGCTGAAAGATCCCTTAATTATTATGGCAGAGGAGGTAAGCCCTTTGAGAGCAGCGTGCTCCAAGCAGTAGCCTTCTGGTGTTTACTCATCCAGTAGTTGCTTAGTTCGACAGCACGTTAGAAGAGCTTATAAGAAACTCTTTGGACTTTTATTGCATGGGCATGAAACTCTTATAGAGGCGAGCTGCTTTTTTAGATGCCTTGTTATACAATTAAACAAGAAAGGAGGGGGAAAGAAAAAAAAAAAAAGGCAAGCTGCCTTTCTGGCACAAACATTACACAGCGCTCAACCTGCCAGCATATTGCATCAGATTCCCACTGCAAGGCCAATTCGCAGCAGCTGAGTAGCCGAACCCCTGACTGTTATCTCCCGCTAACCTACTTCACACTCAGAAGGCAGTAAGTAGGACTGTTTATTGCATGTTCCTTCCTGAGGAGCTGCTCGCTACACCAGGATTAGGGGGGGGTTGAGCTTGCAATTAGGCTAGAGGTCTCACAAGCAGTAGAAAATGCATTTTTAAAAATTTTTAAACATCTAACTCTACTGTATGCTACTCAATAAGTAAACTCCAGGTATCTGTTACTCTGTGATCAGGCTTGTCAAGGTTCTGACACTATGATGACTGCTATTTTATTACGTTTCTAGGCATGCTTTGAAACCCTGCAGAAAAGGGGGATTAATTTACCCATCATCAAGTGCTTATCAAGGAAGTCCCCCGAGACTTGCAGGAAAGAGACCACACAAACAGCCCTTTGCTCACAGGTCTCCTCACCTGAACACCTGGCCAAGGCCCCCTGACTCTCCTGCACCGGCGGCTTTTTTTTCCCATGACAGAGATCCACTCCCAGATAGGACACTATTCTTTACGGCAGAGGCCCACCCCAACAACAGGAGCAGGGATTTATGCAGCCTATCGCATGCACTTCACGAGGGGAAATTAAACTTCTTTCCACCATTTGCGGCAATCCAGAAAACAAAAGGTCCAGCAGTCCTGAATTCAATGAGATAAGATACGTGACCTTTTACACCACAGAAATAAGAGCCTGCTCCAAATCTAGCAAGTCAATAGAGAGAGACTCCTGTTGATTTCAAAGGGCTTTGGATCTGGCCTGAAAATACAAACCTCACAGCGCATTCGGACACTGCTCCACAATACACTTTCAAACAAAACTATATTTAGATTCAATGGAAATTTTGTAGATCATACAGGAACTCTTTGAATGAAAATGAAGGTCAGTAGGGTTTGGCTTCCTCTTCAGACCCTCCCCCCCCATTCTTGCAAACATCCAGATAAGCATTGTTTAGAAAACAATACGTTACTTCCAAATGTTATCAAAAACCCAACACACATTTTGTGTGCCTGGAACAGAATCTCAGGGGTTTCTGTTGCATTTTGCCCCATCAGCTAATCCTTAGGATCTCTTCAGGTATCTAGGCAAGACTCTGTATCAAGAGTTTGTATTTTTTCACCTGTATCACCTTTTAGAAGTTTTGTTTCACATCCCTCACTAAAGGAAGAGGGACAACAATAATAAAGACCTCTGATATACAGAAAACAAACACGGAAAGAGAAAATGGGCAGGCAACTACAATACACACAAATCAAGCTACGTGTGTTACAGGAAATCTCTGCCACGCTCATGCACTTTCTCCATTCATTACCAGATGTGAAGGGCCATCGTCAGGCACAAACTGGAGGAAAATGACACGGCCTCGGCTTGCCCCAGTTACATTGAGGACGGGAATGAGCCCATCAGCTAGGGAGGTACACTGAAGCACCCAGACAGCGAAAGCTCAGCAAAACCATCCCGCTCAAACTTTCCTTCAGCGCCACAAACGCGAGTGTGTGTTTTTCAGCTGCGCTTTATGGGCTCCTCAGGAGGAGGAGCTGGATCGCGGCTACCGGCAGCCTCTCCTAGGAAGGATGAAGGCACTGCAAAGCCCAGCTGCCGCACCGAGCCGGTACCCCGAACCCGTGTCACCAGCGCGGGGAGGTACAGGCCGGGGTGGGGGGGGGGCTGCCCCGCAGAGCGGGGTGGGGAGCTCGTTTGGCACCGGGGCTCTCGGAGCGGCTCCGGGCTCCACCGAGTGCGCGTCCCGCACGGCACCCGCACAGCCTCTCGTCTGCTCTCCCGCTCCTCTTGCCAAACTCGCTGTTATTTTTTTAACTGTTTCTGGTAACCGGTGACTGTAACAGAGGGTGAGCGTCCAGCCGCACAGTTTCGCTTTTTGATAAAGCCTGGGACGGGATATCCTTGAACTTCTTAAGAACCCTCCTGGATTGGAAATCGCCGGCTTTGCCGTCACGCTCTCCTCCCAAATCCCCGGGGATTGCACCT
>VXBL01006544.1:186214-230089 GCA_013400195.1 Aramus guarauna | reverse complement strand
CACGGGCGTGCTTTCCCGCCGGGAAATGGCCTCCACAGCTCGGCCCTGTTACTCCTCCTGCGGCTCCCGGCCCCCTTCCCGCCGTTCCTCCGGTCCCCAGCCCGGCGGCGGCCGCTGCTCCTTCCTCTGTGCCGGCTCCAGGTGCTGTCCGACCTTCCCCGCCCCGGGGGCAGCTTCGCCCCTCGCCGAGCCCCACCTGCCTCCCGCTGGCTGCCCCGGGTAAGGTGTGCCGTCCCCCCCCGAGGGACTGCCACATAGCTGGCTGTTGTAACAGATGGCGGTGATTAAACAGTGTGATTAATGTGGAGGAACCTCTGCAGGAACTTGGCAGCAGGACAGGTGATGGTGAGCGTGGTTCCCACTGTATTCCCAGTTACATAAAGCTGAGGTGAACAAAAGTTTCTTTGTTCCTCGTGTGTGCATACCACAAGACAAGACATTTTACTCATAGTCCTCTATTCAAGCTATGGGTATCATCAGGCATTTCAGTCCTTCAGAAAGCTTGCATCACAGGCAGAAATTAGAAAACAGAAGAGCCAACAATGCAAGCAATATCCGTCAGAGAGAATACCCTGATGCTGTGCCCCTGCTCTTGAGGAAAATAAAGCTTCCCTACAATAATCTGCCTGAAAAAAGTAACTGGGTAATCAGTTTGACCTTAATCATATGCAGTGGGAAGATTAGCCAGACATCAAAAAAAGATGAGTTGGCCTGCCATTTCTTATGCTGTATCAGCCCACCCTGGGTCATCCCCGTCCTCTTTAGCCAGTCTCTGATAGTTAAAAAGGCGGCAAACAGGCCTAAGAATAAGTTTAGCCACTTGTACTGAAGGGTTAAGGGCAGGGTCAATCTCGCTCAGTTCCTTGGCTGAGCAGATGACACCCTGAAACAGGAGATGTGAGTTGTGTTGGTACAAAGCTATGTTACAAGCCTATTGATTGCAGGGGCCAGCAATTTCGTTGTCCATAAGGCATCCATGAATTAAAAGGATGAACAGGAAAACTCATAGAATCACATGGTCTAAGATCAGAAAGGACTCTGGAAACCAGCCAGCTCAATCAATCTCCTTACATTCATATGCGATTTATCCCAGAAGCTGGGTGAAATAGTATCTTATAAATATCTTATCTATACTGAAAAAGTATTTCACTAGCTGTGAACGTTTCAGGTGATGGTGAGTTCATCACTTGATAAGCTGTTCCACTGCTTTATTATCCTCATCACTAGGTAACTGTGTGATTGTGGTTGTTTTAAAACTTGCCTGCCAACTTTGCAGGTAGTAAATCTTGTTCTGCTTTTTTCAGTATTGTTGCAAAGCCCTTTGCTATCAGGTGCTCATTAAAGGTGTGTGTAGATATACACAGTGATCAAGTCCCCTCTTAACCTTCTTTTCAAGTAAGCTGAATAAGTTAAGCTCCTTAAACCTTGCATCATTAATTCTTGTTTTCCAGGCCCTGGATCATTTTTGTAGCCCTTCTTTGAACTCTCTTTAGCATTTCCACATCCTTCTTTAAGAAAAGGGATGAAAACCAGATACAATGGCCTCTTCTTCATCTTACCAATTCATTGCAGAAGCAAAAGAGAAACTTCTTGATACTCATTTTTGGGTATCAAAGGACCATTCTAAGCTTTCCCCCTTCCCCCCTTATTGAGGCAGCAATTTATTATAGAGAGGATTTTATTTCTTTCAGTACAGCATTTTCATTTGGTTTGACATTCAGTAGGTATAGTAGAAACTCACTCTTTAGTAGCTTGTAATCATGTGAGGGAGACAAAATGACCTATCTGATCTGTGTTCTCATCTGGTTTATTTTCTGGTGTTCTAGGAGTGGTTTTGTTGATACCAGTATGTACAACACTGATACGCACATAGGATTGCAAGCTTTGCACTTGCAGGAGATAATACAATGAATAAATAAGGAAAAAATATGGAGACAAAGTGTTATTTAGGTCCCTAGACAACTGACAGACGTAGCTCTCAGTTCTGCCTTACTGATGGAAATATGTTCGTACACGGTAGTACAAGCATGGCATTGGCTTGATAATTATGATATCATAATTGAGATTTGTTTGTATTTTTATGATGATAGATTATTAAATCCTAAATACAGATCTTAATCCTACAAAACACTTGATTTTAATTTATGAACAACAAGACTAGAATTAAGTTATGCTTTAATGTGTTTTGCAGGATGTGGCCTAAACATGGACGGTTCTTGAATTCGAGATAGTCTTCAGCACCAGCTTCAAAAAGAGGAAAAGATGAAAAACATAAATGTTTTCCAAGCTGTATTCCCCTTTCACTAATACCAGCATACAGACTAGCTGCAGCAAACTTTCAGTGATGCAACAAGACTGAATTTGGCCCTTGGGGAATAACTTTAGCAGGTTGACTTAGGCTATCTGATATGGAAAGTATTATCAAGCATTGGTGTGTCACAGTTCTTAAAATACTAAGTCTCTGAAAATGCCTACATAAACAGAGTGGTTTAAGGAGAGAATCATAGCTTCTGGCTTCAGAGTCTCTTGCCCTTTCTTCTTAAATAACCATCCAGCCTCCAACTGCCTATTTTCCCCTCCCTTTTCCTTCTTCACTTCTTCCCTTACCTTATTCCTTGTAAATGAGGCCTACCTTCAGAAAACCTGTTTTCCAAGGGGTAATACCATCGGACACCAGTAGCTATACCAAGTACAACTCCACATTTTTTATTCAGACACAGAAGCTGATGAACTGTAGGAATAGCATTATGTATTTTCATCATAGCTACTAAATGGCATACATTTACAATTAGCCAGTATGATTTTCATTTTATGGAAACAAGTCATCATTAATTTTTGTATGTAAACATTAATCCTGCAGAAAACACCAAATCTCTATTCTGTTATTAAAGATGTAGGACATTATTGGAATCAGTGGAATTTTGTCCACGCTATCTTCCCAATGTGTTATAAAAAGTAAAGCATAAGTCATTCTTTACATCTCTCTCAATCCTTGTTTTCATTTCCTGACATTGCCAACAAGCAATCAATTTATGCCAGAGAGAGAGAGAGGTGTTTTGTTTGTCTACTGGTGCTTAGTTGACGTATTTTCAATGTTACATTGGCCTTTTACACGGGTGACATTGCAGTTTATTGAGAACAGCAGAAGTATGAAAATGCGAGGTTTTTGTGACAAATTCTGAGAGCAAAACTTACATAGGTTGTGGTGTTTGAGATACTGTTACAGATTGTATGTGATCGCTATATACAATGAAAGAGACAACGTTAATAGTGTTTCACAGAGCAGAGTTGCAGGTATGCAATTAATGATCCAGTGTCAACTTTTTTTTAAATTGTATTTTGCCCTCTGAAAATAGCTTTATTTTCTATAGCAATCTCTCCCTGATAATCTTCTGAGTTATTGGCAAGTCTATATAATATTTTTGGATATCAGAATATCCAAGTTGACTATTCATCTCTTGTTTGCACAGGCTATAACAAAGTTAATTTCTCTTTTTTTACAGATGCTAAATAGTTTAGGCAGCAAGAGAAGTAGTGCAAGATGGTTGCTAACTAACAGTTATAAGTTTTCTTGATTCCTTTGATCATTTGGGATATCAATTTTTGAAATATGTTCTCAGAATATATATTTTGTATCTAAGAAACTTTGATTTTGACATCTTCTCAGATATCTTTGATTCTTTCAGAAAAATGTTGTCATGGTACTTTCTTAAAGACTGCATTGTGCTCAATAGTCTATGAGTTTTGCTCTTAGCACTTCTGATTTATCTCCCTAGCTTCTCAGTGAATATAGCTCACATTATCTCCTCTGGTGCATGGAGCACGTCTATTTTTACAGGCCAGTTGGAATATTCTGTCCAGAAATTTGCATGCTGCTCCTTGGATCATGCTGCTATACCTTTCGCACATTACCTCTCCTTTGTTTCCAATTTAGTTGCATATAAGTGATTAAGCGTCTGTATAAGTTCAGGAGGTAAGATGGTATAATGAGCAGCAAATAAATATTCAGGTGTGCAGAGAGCTTCTAAGCACACAGAGATGAATTCTTTCTTTAACCTGCAGCCCCAAATAGAGGACAAATTCAAGTTGTGCTAAGGTGACCAGATTTTTCAGTTAGAAAGATAGTGCTTTACTCCCCAGAGTAAATCAGGCATGCTAACTAATTCTGTGATTTGTACAGATGAAATCATGACATGAAACCACAAGGCTGCCAAGCTCTTTCTGTTACTTCTGTTTGGTTCAAACAACCATAGGGAAAATGTCTGGTAGGTATCTTCTCTCTCCTCTTCCACACCCTTCCCTATAGGCAGGAACATGTTTTTTTTTCTGCATATATTGAGTCATCCAGTTATTGTACTTACCTTGTAATGTCATTCTCAGATATGTTAAGACAAGATTTAGTCTTCAATAATAGTTGGCATAGAACACAAACTCCTTTTATGATTAGAATTAAACCAAACTACAGAAACTATTGTGTTGGCATAACAATGTATTTCGTTAAAATAATCGTTATATGCAGTCTGGAATGATGAAGTACCAGGATGTGTTTATCATTCTAGGGAGAAACAGAGTGAAAATGAGTAAAGGTGAAAAGAGGATTATCCCATAAAGCTGCAACACTGTAGTCTAAGCAAGCTTACCAAAAGGCAGCGCAGTCCGTCCTCAAGTGGCTTTCTGGCTCTGTACTCCTAGCTTGCTCCCTGGTTATTGTGGTGAGGCTGAAGACATCTGCTAGCATACTAATCCTAGAATGTTTCAATTTATTATTTTAGTAAAGACTTGATGAATCATCAGGGTCTAGAGATTGCTCAGGAAAGAACACCAATTCTGTCTGTAGTATATTTTGGATTTTGACAATATCTTATGTTACTGAAGTTTCCTGTGATCAGATTCCTGGTTTCCCATTATTGAAACTAACACTCTGTTAGACGTTGATGCCACTAATTTCCTGCTAACAAATAGACCAAGCTTATTTAAGGTAGTGAGCAATTTTGCAACTACAAGGTTTAGAATTAGTAAGACAAAGCTTTAATTTGTCACCAATGGCAAGACAGCCTTTCCTTTCCTTTTGGAATAGAATTGATTCTAAGGAAACAAATATACTTGCTTTGTGTACAGGCTTTGATCAACGGGTGAGAGATATGAAGCACAGGAAAGGCAGAAGTTCATCAGCAACGCTCAGTATGCGAGGGAAATGCCATACAAGATGGATTCAGAGTCTCAGGCCAGAAAGCAATAGAGAAACCCACTGCAGCATATGTTAAAAGTTATTTCCACTTGGTTATATTAAGTCTGAGAGTAGCTCTTTTAGGATGGCTATTTCTAAATGGCATAAATTTTATTTCACTATCTTGTATTGTAACATTTGTAAAAAGCAACAGAAAGTCACGCAGCAACCTTTCCATCAGCACGGTTGTTCTGTACAGAATTGCATTTATTTTATGCAGGGCTTAATAATATTTCAATACTTTAATTTATGTCTTTCAAATGGATCCTTAAAGTCATATCTGCTTACTGCACTATCACAAGTAGAATTCCTGCTCCTAGCCTTAAAATATTATTTACACTTCTGTAACACTTACAAGCCTTTTTAAGGATTAGGCCCCAGTAGCCCACTTGCTGTTTAAATACAGTAAAAGACTGTGACTACTCCTAATTGCTTACTAAGCAGCGACAGCTATTCAAGAGAGCATCTGGAGCCTCTTCTGCTTCATACATCATCAAAATAATTCTCAGCTAAATTCTGAATGCTAGTCTTTATTACAGGCAATTATGTAAGAGGCAGAGAGATCACATTATGAATTTTAGAGCCAAGATGAAATTTGTAAAGATGGCAGTTAAATCATCTGTTGATTTGCAGATTGGGCCAGTTTGATACACAGTTACTGAAAGTAAATTTAGAACTCTGCAGAGTCGTTTATACAGTCCCTCCATTGACTTCTTACATTTTAATAGATTTTTTAAACTAACTAAAATGGAAAAACTAAAGCAATAAAGGAAACATCCAGAAAAAAATGCTAGAATATGATACTGCTATACTGAAATAAGTGTATCTGTTTGCAGCTGCTGTCTTATTGTAAATAATTTAAAAGCCTTAAGGGGAGGAGGGAAGATCGAAGGCTTTTGTTAGGAACAACACACTATACAGTCTGTCTCCAGTACGTAAATTAAGATAGTTTGTTTGGCAGGCAAGTCTACTCACTCTAGCAGGTGCAAACTATAATATTTATGGGAAAGACTGTGAATCTATTGCTTATATTTTTGAGAAGGTATACAGAACTATTACCACCAATTTCATTACAGTTGTTCACTCTCTGCAAACAACTGCTGATCTGTAAGGGACTTGCAACCTGGGTCCAACAGCGCTACTTCTGGCAGAAAGAATTTTGTAAGTAAATAAAAGTTGCGGGAATTAGCATTTCTTGAAGACTTTGGATCAAACTTAAGTGTTTCCATTAACTTCAGAAAAAAATTGATTCTGACCAACCTAGACTACTAACTAAATGCTAAAAGGACAAACTTTCTAGCATATGTTCAAATAGAGTCCCAGTGAGAAAAGTGTAGAGTTCTTTTATTCACCTCTTTTGGGGGTATCGCTATGAGTCCCAGCCAAGATCCAAAAGCTAGACAAAGTATGCATCATACAAATATATGTCTATAAGACACAAATGACAAGAAATTGCTTCCTTTCTAAATTGAGCGTTATTTTAGCTTCCTGATTTTTAGTGGAAACCATGACCTTTAACTTCTACAATAGTTTTTCTAGTATTTGCACTCTGAAGCTTAACTTTTGTTTCAGAGCGACAGTAATACAGAAAGTGTATGTTTGTATGCTGTACAAATTCTCAGTGTCAAACAGTCATTTTATCTGGCACTAAATTTCCACTCATGTGTTATCTGGGTTGGTCAAGTAGCTCTTGGGGGAAGTTTAACAGGCCAGAAGCAGAAGGTGGTTTTACCTCTTACAGTTGGCAGGACAGTGCCTCAGATTCTGGCACATAATAATTTGGCTTTATAGGCCATGCTGACAGCAAACGTTATGCCTTACGGGTACACACTCTGCCACTGCTCCCTTTTTCCCCCTTTATTCCACTATGCCAAGTATTTGTGGAGGACAGAGGCTGCTATGTGAGGTTGATATTAGCCAGAGATGCCTTTGTTCTTGGGAGAATGCTGAAGCAGGTGTATCAAATGGCTTTGGTCATTCCTCTTGATCACACTAATGATGACAGCATTAAAATAGGAAAAAACAAACCAAACACCAAATAGCTGTGCGGTCAGACTGATCATCAAGACCACTGTGCAGTTGCACAGAAAGACCACTTGCATTGATGGCAGCATTTCTGCCATGTTTTGGCATGAGAATAACTGGAAAACAAATACAAGCATTTTTTTATTGTCCAGGATGAGTTTTACTCACAAGTAAGGCAAGGAGAACAGAAAACTCTATGGAAAGCATTAGCTCCCTCATTTTATAGATTTTTATCTCTGGATTTAACAGTGAGCATCCTTAAATACAATACTAAGTTCCAATAAACGATTGCAGTGTTTGTTATTTATATTTACCAAGATTATTGCATTATAAGGTGATTATTCCCATCAGTGGTAAACTTAGTCATTCAGTGGATTAATTCTTTTATCATGTCGTGAACCTCATAAAGAATATGAGTTATGACCACTCAGACATGAGATGATAACATCCAGGTGCACAACACTGAAAAATCTGTCTTATTCCAGTCAAATAGTATATTTTGTTCCTTAGGCATGTCTGAGACAACAGAAGCATAACAGGCTAAAAAGAAAAAAAAAAAAAAGCAACAAACCACCACACATGGGAAAAACAGAGGGGGAAACCCAAAGTTTGGTCTTTGCTACAGGCAGTTCTGACACACCATGGCCATCAAACATAACAGTTAGATGAGTAACTAAACGGGGGTCATAGAGAACTGCCAATGAAAAAAAATTCCATTTTAGAGGACCTACCTTAAAAATTCAAAATAAAAACAATTGAAAAAGCCATGAGAACTAATTTAAGAAAAATTCATTAACAGTTACATTTTTCAGCTGTGCCTACACTCACTGCACCTTTCAGTTTCTCAAGCAGGGGTCAGATCTATGTTAATGACAAAGCTGTACTGTGCTTCCACAGCAGAATGAGGAAAATATAAAGCTCACCTAAACCCCTTATTGCTGAACAAGGCAAGAAGCCGTTACATGTTAGACAAGTGTTTATGTACTGGATGGATTAGCATCAGTAAATCCAAGGGATCACAGTAATGCCATAGTGATACAGAGCTGCCTATATTATCTTTCTGTTATCCACTCTACTGTTCACCATCTTGTGGGCCCAAACTGCAGTTCATAATATCTGCATTATGAGATGAGGTCTCACTCATGATCAAAAGAAGCTTGGTTATGTTTTGGCTTGAACTTGTTCTTAGTGTAAGATACTGATAACTCAAATATTCTACTATGTGTAGTTTATTAATAAAATTTCAGATCAAATAACAGACACTTAATTATTTTGAGTTTTGTACCCTATACAATTGTTTGTCCAAGATACAAAAGCCAGGGGCAAGTGTGAATTGACATCAAAAACTCCACTATAAACACACAAGGATTGGTCCCTTTATAAAAATAGATTAAATTTTTAAAAAATCCCAAAGTTTTTATGTAGAACAGTGCACACCAGAAACTTTTCTTGAGTTTTATGGGTGGCAAAGACAAATTATTGTAGTATATTGAGCTATGTTAATACTTGCCTTTCTGTAAGGGAAAGGCAAGCTTCTTGTTTGGTCTTGAGTTTAACTGAAAACCAGTCAGGATGGAGGAGGCTACTACAACTCATAAGTTTTTTCTTGATGTAGGTTTTGTGCTTTTACTATGTTTCCCAGGCTAGAATATGTTTTTATATGTTTTTACTGTGTTTCACAGGCTAGAAATTACAGGTTGGGGGGAACAAAAAAAACCACAGATTTCTTAGAGATTCAGAGTAAACCAGGGAAATCCTCTGGTCTTCTCTTACAGAAAAATCTAGGGAAATCTTCTATCAGTGCTAGAAATTATGTATATGAGCTCACTGAGTAGAAGTTAACCCCATCTCAAAGTCAGACAGCTGTAAACAAGATGAGTTGCAAAGTAAATTGCTTCCCCCTCAGCCACAACTTCCACTTGTTTCATCCACCTGTAGGATGATTAGCTACAGTACACCATGTCTGATCATTGTATCGCACCAGATATGATATTCTTAGGAAAGTGGCTAAGAACACAGTCTGCTGCTGCAATCATCATGCTATTTCCCAAATATCTTTTAATCTGCTGAGATCAGTATATCTGTGCTTATTGCTGTTCATAATCTGTTTTCCATTTGCTGTCATCACCACAAGGAGATTCTCAGAGTTAAAATGCATTAAACATGAAAACTTAGTGCTGCATCTCTCATCAGAGTATGATATTTCTCAAAACAGACATGGCTCATAGCAGAGGTCAATCTGTTTTCCAAAACATTATTTGGTAGTTCCATTAAACTCTTGTCTTAATCCAAAGTACCCTTGAAATTTGTGTGATAGACTTTAGACACTAGAAAAACAGTCAAATTATATTCACACAAGGAGTTCTTGGGGAAATAATTGTTTTATTTATTGATTTACCAGCTAGCAATCCAGAGAATAAAAGCCAAGAAGGGCTAAATCTTCCAGTAAAGTTCCCAGGAGAGCTAAACAAAACTGAGCATGCCCAGCTGGATCTTGAACACTCTGGACAGTTAGATTTCTTACTTGTGCCTAAGCCCTCTCAAGAGCTACAAACATTACATATTCTCCTAGCCTGCATGTCTCAGTAATGGAGTTTCAGGGAGGAAGTTTCACTGAAGCAGAAAAAGGAGGAGGAAACCTTGGCTCCAATGTACTGAAACTTAGATCCCTGCACTACTTTGCCAGTCCCCAACAGCTGGATTATAACTGTATTAACTTCCTCCTTACCAGTATTTGTTTAGACTCCATGCAAAGTGAACACTGTCAGTAGGAAAACTCGAGAACCACCCCTCTAGAGACAACAGCTTAGTGGCTGGGGCATTCATATGAAGGGGAAGCAAACCCAGTTCTCCTGCAACCTGAGAAAGCAGTCTATGTATTAAACTGTTTGGTAAAAAAAATGGGATTGGAATGTTGCTTCCATGCTTTCCTGTTTTATGGGAGAGCGCATGGTTCCCAGAGAGGGCTAAAGGGCATGAGTCACCTCATTTCAGATGTGGAAAAACCTGTGTCTTCTACAATGTGAAATTAAGTCTATAGAGTAAACACTCTCTTACGTGGTTGAGTGTGTTTTCAAATCAGGCCATTACATTTAGGTCAGAGTCATTCCCTAATGTGCATACTATTGGCAACTGCAGATGGTATTACTTTGAATTGGCGGGACTGAGGCTTTCCTAGTCTACAAAGCAAAGCAATCTTACTTGAACTTGGCAAACATTAAAACATGCAATGGGTGAATGGTTTGGCTTGGTGTGCATGCCTCTCCCTTACACTTTCTCTTAAGTGACATTGCTTTTGTAATAGTTGTATTCGAGTTTTGATGCATATTTCTGATAGTAATTTGAATACATTGCTCAATTACCAACCTCACTTCTATTTTGGTTGTTATACTGCTATAATCAGTGTATTACGTGAACAAAATAATACACAATTATGATTTCTGTCTCCTGGGTTTTTTTCCACCATATTTCCAGTGACAGAATTACATACTACAATGTTTTGATTCCCTCTCCCTCCCCCAACCCTATTGTGATACAGATTCATAGTAAAGAAGACCAAATCAAAAAAAGAGCATCCAAGTTTGGTAAGGTAGTCAGAAAATGGTTTGTGACTAGACCTACTTTCCCGGAAGTTGATTGTACCATCTTAGACTGGTGTCTGGGTAACTCTGGATTACATCTTCACCAGGTAGTAATGCAGCCTGATAGAAGTAGAGTTACAGAGTAAGAGTTGGAGTCAAGGACATGACATCCACATTATATGTATTTTAAGAGGTTTTACTTCTGCCTGTTGCTCAGCTGGTCACTGAATGAATCCTAATGACCAGCTGGAGCCTGTCTTCCAGTTAAGTTCCATCCAAAAGGCATTGGAGTATGTGTTCTCCCAGACTGCTCCTCACTAAGTGGAGACTAGAGAGTTGGTTCAGAAGTACAAGGCCCAAAGCTGAACAAAATGCCACTGCAGATGCACCCTCTGTACTCTACATGACTCCTGTAAGTTGCACTTGATAAGGCATGCCTCTGTATGGTAGGGTTGGGGTTTTTTTTGTCTTCGAGTGGCAATCAATTACAAAAGTGAACCTGAGACAACTGTTACGTAGAAGATTTTTCTCACCGCTAGTCAGTCCCTTAGTTGTGTTTAAATTCATTTGGGTGATATTGCTGATACTCATTCAGGTGCAGGACAGACTAAGGCGATCTGTCTAGCACAGAATAGCATATTGAGAAAAACTTCAGTCACAATGCAAATTCTATGTTAAATACCAATAATTATTCAAATAACTTGACTGGAAATATTTTTTCAGCCTTGTGCACATCCAAGACAAAGGGATACATAGCAATTTGTTGTTGAGTGTACATACTGAAAATCAGTAGATTATATTTAATGCATAAATATTCAAAGATTATAATTTTACAATTTTTAATAAATTATAAAGTCCATAATGAGATCACAAATCTCTATAAAGCCTATTTTGCATTCATGAAGATAGATTCTCAAATGAGAAGAAAGAAATATTTGCAAATGCTGTTTTTGGTGGAGTTACAAGGAGTAAGGTCTCCAAGGAAGCATTCCAGTGTAACTGAACTTGGTTCTAGAGAAAGAAGCAGGCAAACTCTCCTTTGCTGAGTATCTACTAGTTCAAGCCTTCCCCCTCCCCCCCCAAGACTGCATCAACATACAACATTATGTTTGCTCAGTATTTCACAGGAAAGGGTGGTGAACTGAACAAATTCACAGTTCTTTTATGATTAGAACAGAATGAAAGACAGTGGTCCAGGGTTGTGGAAGTTTTACTTCAGTATGCCAGAGGATTTTTGTGCCAACAAATATATTTGGCTTGTACATATTTAATGTATTATACTACATGATAGTTTTTTACATCATGCAGCTTTTCATGAAACAAAGTTTATCCTCCAGATACTATCTGGAGGATACTACTGAAACTATTTGGTGAGGATTCAGGTTGTCTGCATTGTTTAATACTTATTATCAGAAGAAACATTTCTGTTTATTAAATAAGCTTTCTTTTAGTTATTGAGCTAATGCAGTAGCCTCACAGTAAATGGAGCTGTCTACAGATTTATCATTCCATTCCTTTATCAAACAAAGCGTCAGTATTTTTATTTCCAATGTATAGTATTTGTCTAGGCATTCATTCTGCTGTTTCAAAAGTGAAATGATAATGTTTTATGCATTGCTATCTGAATGAAAATGTATCCATTTATACCTTTAAACCACAGGACAGATTAATTCAGTCTTTCACTTGTCCTCAATGTTTGTTTCCCTCTCTTTCTCCCTGATATAGGTAATGTATGTACTTCCATTAGACCAGGTAGTCCATATTTTTGCCTTAATTATCTGTCCTCCCCTCCATGCTATTACTACATATTTTGGACAGTACTCTCTCCCCCCTAGTGAAAAGATTATTCTGAACTAAATTAGAAAACTAAACGATAATAGAGATTATTTGTGAACAATAGCTCCCTCTAGTTTTTTTTCTGCTCTATTTCTATTCCCAACAGAGAATTGAAACTAAAATAATCTCCCCCTAACACAAAGATGGATCTTGGTGTCTCACTTCTACCTTCTGAAATACAGTGTTTATAATTTTTATCCTAAATTGAAAGCTAAATGGAATTTAAACAGTGGAACTAAGTATGTTAAAATGGACTGTGAGATTAGAAGATTATGCACACTTTATGGTCTCAGCTTAAACACGCATTAAAAGTATCTGGGTAAAAAGAAATGAAATTACAATGCCCCTGAGAAAAGAATCTAAATCATTTAAAAGCTGAATAATGTGGGGTTTATTTTATAATCTGAGGATACAGAACACAATTATTTGTCCTTATTGGCTAAGGCTTCTACCCCAAACTAGCAACTGAGCATGTGTAGATTTTTTGAATTTTTCATCCCTTCTCTGCTCCTCATTTGTACCATACACTAGAAGAAGTTACACTGCACTTCACTGACCAAACTTATAGCTGTGTTGTCTAAAGCTTTGAAGTAGTATCAAAGACTTTGAAGGAGACCTCTAGCCCCATGGTAGCAAGCAACAGTGAACATCGAGACTTTTCCAAGATGTTTAAGTAGAAGAGTGAAGCTAGAGTAGGGTGTACTAAAGACCTACTCTGGTACCAACACATATAAAACTAGACTTAGTCCTATGGTTAGCATTCCAGTTTGTGGAGAACCTGCATAAAGAGAAGCTATCTGTTCTTAGCTATTTTATTTGTCAGAGAGCAAGATCTGTGGTTGAAAGCTTACGTTACAAAAATAAAATGTGGAAAAAGTGTGCTAAGCTCTTATGATAGACAGTTAATCATTGAACAAGTTGTTAATACTGTGGTAAACACTCCATCCTTCAGAATATTTAAACGAGATACGACTACATTTCTAAATTATATTATTTAGACCACAAAAATTGCACGTAAAAAACAAACAAAATATTCCCCAACCAAACCAACATCACACAGCAGAAATAATCAAAAACCAAAAAGCAATGAATTTGTGAGCTCAATGACAGAAGTACCGTTTACTTTGGAAAGGTTATTTTGTATTAGGTTCTAATGCTGCTATGGAGTGATACCTTCCAACAAGTTGCTTCCACTTTCCGCCTTAGTGCTTTGGGCTCTATAGATGCTCTGTGAATATAAGACTAGATGGTTATCTCCTCCACTGTCGTGCTACCTGCCAACAAATGGTGACTGGTAAATAAAAGAATATGCTTTCCTCCTTAAAAAGAAAATGAAATCATATTCCAAGAATGAAGTGAAAAATAGAAGTTTATCTGAATATTTTTAAGAAAACTGGCCATATCTAGTTATCAATGATACAGAAAGATGGAAATTCTGTTAAATTAAGAAAGCATATAAAATCTCCTAGGTTCTAATTTCATAACAATAATGGTATGCTAATCCTTTGTACTGCAGTATTTTTTTTACTTTAAACTTCTAATACGAGGTTTGCAAGATGTGTCAACTTTTTTTTTTTTAAACGTAACAGGAATAGTTCATTAATCTGGATGACAAAAATATTTTCTACTTCTGACTGAAGTGTTGCTATACTAGTAACAAATAATGCAACATATTGAGTGTACAATGGTGATACAGCTTATGAAATAATCTTCATTAAAATATGCAAGTTACTACAGAAAACAGTTATAATCAGGAAGGTACTTGGCAGAATCAGATCAGAGAGATCTTAAGAGATGGTACTTCAGGAAGAATTAACAGTAATATCAATTATCATTCTGAGATGCTTGCATATTTATCACCATTTTGACAGCGGCCCAACAGGAAGATGTTTCTCTCAGCTAATACACTAGCCTTTTAGATAGATAGTTAGGGTTTTCTTATCCCCCACGGAAGTTTTCCTTCTTTCCTTCTAAAGAAGGTTCAGCAATCTTTTCTTTATATCACATACAAGGAAGATTACCTTTATACAGAACTTGCCAGATTGTGAATAAAGGATACATTGGTACATGCTACAGCTCTGGCTCAATCTTTCTGTGTACATGTAAACAAAACCCCAGTCCTCTTACACATTCTGTTCCAGCTCATTGTACTAAAGATCTCTGAAAGATGGGAAAGGAAACCTTTACCGAGTCATTTTTATATATATCCATACAGATATATATAGTAGGAAACTTTATTTTTTTTAAACCCACAATCATTCAGGAATTTAATGTATATCTAAACTTTCACCAGTGCCATACATGGACTTTCAGAATCTGCAAGGAAAAAAAAAGAGCTTTAGGAGTTCCCTGTAGCACTTGATTAACATAAGATTAATGTGCTTGTATTGGGGAATGTTAGGTTACTACCCTTATACAAACTTCTGAAAAAAAGGATTTTACTTTCAATTTCTGCTTTTCAGAACAATCCAGAACAGTGTTATGCTTACGAAGCAGGTAAATGTAATCAGATATAATCTGGTAAGTATTTATACTACTTCATCAGTAAGCCCTTGTCTCAACACGTGACATGCCTCTTCTTTCAGCTTTTTCCATGTATCCAAATATATTAAGCCAAATTATGTAAACATGTTTGTAATTGGTATAAGTCAGATGTGCATAAAAGTTTATTACAATATGTTTAATCTTTTTTCCACACTTTAGATTAACATAATATAGCTTTTAAATTCAGAAGTTGAAAGACTGGTACATTACTTATTCTGCTTGTCTTTGTGCATTAGTCTAGACTTAATGCTTCAAGTGTGGCTACTCCAAGAAGGAAGCTGTATTATCTCCAAGAGTTTGCTATATTCTTAACCCCAAACTGTGTACGCATTGTTGGGATATGTTAATTTAAAATTAATATTTTCAGTCTTCAGCACTCAATATTGGTATTTGTATTTGAGCATAAAAACTCAATAACATAAGAAGTTACTCTCTTTTATCTCATTACAAGGATTTTTTAAGGACCAGAATTAATTTGAGTGTTATTGACAAATGGATACATCTAAATGAAAACCACTAACATCTTAATGACAAAGGTCACACCTGTCCTCTAGAAAACAGAGGGCAGGATTATTTTGTGGAAAAGGAACAGATGAAGTGTTTCATAACTGAACCACCATGACTTGGTTTGAATAGCTCACATTGTAGTTCCCCCGATGATATTAACATGTAAAAGGTCACAAATCCAAATTAGACTTGCAAGTTAACTGATCTAATAAACTTAACTAGAAACATTCCCTTGTATATCCGTTTATGTCATGTTGGTACTTTTTTACTTTGCAGAATCACCACTTTCAGTTTTATTCTTATAACTCTGGCAAGTCATCTGCAAAATAGATTAAAGATTTTTAACAGAAGGCCTTGATTTATATAGTGAAGAGTCCCATACTCAAAAAAACCAAAACAACCCAAACAAACCAACCGCAAACAAAAAAACCCAAACGAACAACCCCCCCTCCCAAACTTGAATAAAATGCAAACAAAAAAATTGAAGAACATGGTATGTTATGTGGAGAAATGTGGTTTCAGTATGTGTTATCACCGTGGGGGAGAGATCAGAAGAGGATAAACAGGTTTTCTATTGATGGACAGTGCGTGTGTTTTCTTCCTGCTCTTTAGAAAATTGTTTTCTTACACTGCTTTATTTGTATTCCAGATTTTTTTTTCCTCAGAGTAGGTGATGTTCAGTCACCTCTTTCTTTTCTAGATCTTCACAAATGAGAGTTCTGGAATCGGACGTGGATCTGTCATCAAGTCTTCTGGAAACAGATCAGGCCTTAAATTTCCTATTATAGACAATATATCAGTCAAGCAGAAGTTGAAATGCAACATAAGCTTAAAAAAACTTGAGAAGTGTGTACTTGACCCAAATAAAGTCACCTCAATTTCATGTGCCCAGTACTCACCCGAGTCATTTGTCCTAATATTAGAAACAGAAAACTGGATGGATGCTTTGTAATTTAATCGTCATTTTATTATTTGCTTTATTTTCTTCATATATACAAATCAGTTTAATAACAAAAGTTTCAAAGTAAAGTTCCTGCTTGCATTTTTGAGTAATTTTTAAACCGACACACAATGGAAAATTTAAATTGGAATTACACCTGCAACTATGAACTTTGTCATAGTGAATTAAGTGTAACGGCTTAATGGTATTATTCAGGATACTCAACATTACTTTTGGAATAAGAAATCAGAGAATACGCAGGCATGCCTTTCAGTTAATTGTGAAACAGGGAATCAAAGGCCGGAGATAAAGCGCATCTTCCGGTCACGTTGTTCCTCAGGGCACAGGCAGATTTGCAGTCAGGTTCACTGGGGTTTTTATGAGAACAGGATCAAGTCCTTATTTCATGCAACTTTGCAATTGGTTGAGATAAGAAGGGTAATTTAAAATGAGTTATTTGTGTTTAAAATATAAAAAAAAAAAAAAAGAGGAAAGTTGCTATTCATAGTTAATTTTATCAAAACAACAAATAAATCCTCCATAATTCACATAGCAGCCATTAAACAAGTTCCAACCTAACAATGTGTATGAGTAAATTCTCAGAAAGCAACATGAAGTTTGCCAGGATTAGCTAATCAGTTTATTGTTTCAGTGGAGTCAGTCAGCATGTATGCCAGCAAGTTACTTTTTAAAGTGATATTCCATTTTTAAGCACAAAGCTTCAAATACTTGTAGAACAAAGATTATTCACTAAATATCATAGCAGATGGGTGGTTTCTTTCTTCTTGAGAGAAACTGTAGTAACACAGCTTCATCTCTGGAGACAAAAACCAGGCCCATACAGAGAGAAACAGTTTTGCAGGAATGACCATCTCTGCCAGTTTATATCATTGTAGAAATGCTACATCAAAATATTTTGATGTTGTTCTTGACATGTATAATTCAACTGAGTCTCTCCACACAACCAGGAATATCATTAAATATTCAAGACTCAGGTGTTGGGTTTCTGAGTTTTAGAGAGGAAATGGTCCTTTCCTAATTCTGATTTACTGCATATCTGCATTCTACTAACTCAAACCCAAAACCATTCAGCAAAAATAAATGTATCAAAATTAAGGGTAAACCCACACTTATATCAGCATTATTTCATGTCTTGGACTTAATTTAGAACAGAAAATAGACCTCAGGCATTTGGAGAAAACATGTAGTCAAAATTAACTAGTGCCCTGATCTTGTAACAGTGTAAGGACAAAAATCTTATTTCCATTGAAAGCTTCGCTTACATCAACACAGAGTCTGAGTAAAGGACTGCCTTCACTTAGTCACGTGCAGAGCTGGACCAGTTGTTTTTCCCTGTCAGGGAAAACAGGGGGGGAAGCAGCATAGAAATAAAGCAAAATTAAATATTACTATGGACTCATTTGTATGCATTTCACTTGCTGTTTGTCTGTAGGGAAAAAACTAAAGCTTTCCTTTCATTTATCAGCAACAAGTAGTTCAAAGGAAAGTTTATCTATAAGGCCTATCCCTGTGGCCTTCCTCTCTGTTCTTTTCATATTGCATCAGACTGGCAATATATTCTCCTACTTGCCTGTCACATTCCCAATATATTTTATCTTCATCTTTTATTTCTCTCTGACATCCTTAACATGCATACAGGCATGCTTGCCCGATTGTTTTACATACTTATCTGCCTCTCACAATTTGTTTCTGACTGTCCTCCACCATTGCAATGACTTTATCTTTACAACACCCGTAGGTGGGTTTATTTACATTTGAGTGAGAAGCTAAGGCATTGTAAGTGATTTACGTAAGATACGTTTTAGCAGAGCGCAAAACTGAATCCAGCCATCTTATCTTCCATATGAGGATCTTAAGTACCGGCTATATTTTCTCTTCAAAACGTGTTTGAGGCTAGGAGAGCTCTATTTCTGCTGGGGCCATGGGCAAGGAGGTAACTGTGAGAGCTAACACAGACATTTTTCTTTCTTTGATGTCACCACCTTGGAATTACCACTTTCATTGACTCTAGAAACTTTCAAATTTCTATCTAGATGAGTAAGTAGCTTGGTTTTTAAGAAGAGAAAGAAATGCTCAAACATCTCAAGACCAATGAGATTGCTATGGCCCCAGTTTACTCTCTTTTTTTTTTTAATGATGCCTTGGAGTTAGACATGAAATATTTATCATCTGGATCATATTTTAGTGTATAGTAGACCAGAAGTAGCACAAGAAAAATTAAATGTAATGGTAAATGTTGCCTTCTGCACCACATCTTAGTGAATTCTGAAGTTGCTCCTAAGTTTCTGCATGGTTTCTCACAATAAGAGCCATTTACTTGACGCTGCAGAGAGAAGGATATAGCCACAGCAAAGTATGGGACAGCAATCGTGCTTAGAGCATGTGTGTGTTTAAAACTGCATTACCATTTAAATACTTTCAAGTACATCCATGTAGCAAGCAGAAACACAATAAAGCAGCCTCAAGCTATTTAAAAATATGCTATATGAATGAGCAGGCAGCCCAAGCAGAGCAGTAGTCCAAGGATCTCCTTGGGAGAAAAGGCAAACACATTTAACA
Source organism: Aramus guarauna (assembly GCA_013400195.1). Taxonomy (NCBI): domain Eukaryota; kingdom Metazoa; phylum Chordata; class Aves; order Gruiformes; family Aramidae; genus Aramus; species Aramus guarauna. Next base: position 210,849 of record VXBL01006544.1, on the reverse strand, counting down.
GCCAAGGGATAAAGCACAGCTGGGAGAATCCCATAGGTTGTAATTCCACATTAGTACAGTAGCATTGTCTACCAGGGCAGTAGTTTGGGTTTGACCTGAGTGATCTGACCCACAACTAAATCGGTCTGTCAGAGCAATTGTTTTCTCTACCTGTAAGTTACGTTCTTTCCTTTGATTTAAAGATTGTATTGCACGAGGCAATCCCACGAGAAAACACAAGACAGAAGGCTGCGTCTCACTTGTTAGTGATCTATCATGAAGCATGAGCAGACTGATTCTATCCAACTTTTATTTTTGCGCTAAACAAGACGACAGGACTTGCAGTCATCTCATGAGATTTATCATGTTTTCTAATGTTTTATGTGATTTTTTTGGTAAGATAATAATTAGAATTTTTTTTAATTTTTTTTTTTTTTGTGGTTCTTACCATAACATATGGTTTTGTGAATAAGCGTTAACACACAGAGTTCTGTTGCAGTGCTCCCTTGAGGATTAGGACAAGTAGCAGGCCTCCCCCAGAGTGCATATTAAAAAAAAAAAAAAAAAAATCAGCTCACCTTCACATTCAAACTTGGGCACATCAAAGTGCTCACTGGAAGCTTACGTTACTGTGTAAGAAACAAGCAAGATAAGTTTCTTAAAATTGAAAGTCCCATCTCTTACATTACATAATAAAAACCCCCCAGACAAGTTGACAATGCAATTCCTATTGCTGACACAGAGCTGGTTTCTTCTGAAAGTACATATTCAACAGAGCAAGAACAAGGTGGGTCAGAACACATTCCAGGAAGAAGTAAATATTAATTGGCCTTCTAGGTGCCACTGCATCATTTACTAGTATCTACTAGTGATCTTCACATGTTCCTACACACGTCCTACTAGACAAGCAGTATTGATTTTCTGTCTGTTATAGACAAACTCATGAATAAATTCATATTGTTAGTAAGAAACATATTAGAATTACCAATAACTGACTGTGCTATAACATCAATACCAGGATAATATTCTTAAACCACTCCAAACATGTGCTACACACTCGACACAGAAGTAAAGCAGTATTTTGGCTGTTTGTTGTTGGGGGGTGTGTGTATGTGTTTGTTTGTTTTAAATTTTGAATGCAGATCTTGGAGTTCAACAAGATTGTATAAGAAATTCAAGTGAAACTGCATTTGAGAACAGGAAGCAATCTCAAAGGAGGCGGTGTATAACACTGTCCTCTAACCTTTGTCTACATCGCAGAGGCCTTGAGACAAAAAAAATAAGATGGGAACTATTCTAGCACAGGCACAAGCTCAGTCATCTTCAACTCGGTCATACACATTGATGTCTTAGGGAGCTATTGGCTCCTCCATGGCAAACAAACTATGCAGTTCATCCCTTCTGCACCGTAGAAGGGCCTCTTTTAGGTCCAGAGGGAAAAAGCTTTTCTTCTATTCAGTATTTAACCATGGAAGATTCTTTTAAGTGAAGATACTGAAGACACCAGTCAGTTAAAGAAGAGTCTTTCCCTGAGCATTAGCCAATTTCCTAGTATTCTGGGACACAGGAACAAGTCTAGTGAAATATATTTGACACATTGCTTGGAAGAAGGTGGAAATGACAGGTGGAATGACAAAAATGCATTATCAGGAGAGGCTAAATCTCCCCACTGGCCTTTAAGAGAGCACAGAGTGATGGTCACTGCTGTAGAACTACTGCGGACAGAATCTACGGACAGTGATTCCCTCCAGATGGGAATTGTCTAGAAGGTGCAGATCATTCTGAAGTTAAAGACAGGTCAAGTAATTCATCTGTTCAAAAGATGCTTAATAACATCAGTTACAGAGATAGAGCTAGAGCCCACATTTATTGCAAAGACTGGCATTCCTATAAAAGTGACCTGAGATATCATGGTAGCTTTGCTCTATCAGCTCTGTTCACTGTTCCCAGACCCCTGCTGCACCCAGCTGCCCAGGATCCTCAGCTCAGTCTGCACAGAGACCCAAGTCCTCCGCAAACTGGAGCTCAGCAACACATTCTCCACAAACACTGAATTTGGCTGACAGTTCCACACTTGGTATGCATACACCCTGGTCTTTTATACACTATAGGGACTCTTCTTCTACTTCAGAAAGTTTTGATTCTTCACAATACACCTGGAGACTGCAGGTTATTAGAGGATAGCACCAATGATGGAACATTTCACCTCCCAGTAGTACTTCATACATCAGGGAGGACTTACAAAGTTCACCTAGGTCTTAGTCTCTAGATTCTTCCAGCTCAAGTTTCCTTCAGACAAGATTCACTCCTGATCTTCATGTTGCTTGTGTTTTGCATGATAAGTTGCCATTCACTTTTCTGGCAGTGCCTTATTTACAATACTAAAGTAACACAATAAACAGTACAACAGTGTCCCATTCAGCAAACATAGAGGAAGTGAAGAGGCCAGGAGCAGATCAAGAGAAATTTAAACAACATGAAAGATGAGGAGTATATTAAATATATATGCAAACTCTGGAATTATACACAAACACACAGTAGCTACATCATGAATTGCAAGTACCTGGGCTATAGCTAAGTGACGACCTGTGTAGATTTCAATGTTTATTTTTATCCTAAGTTGGTTCGGTATTTGACATGTTGTGTAAAGGAAGAGCTACATTTTTCCTCTTTCAAGTTTTCTGTATAGTTGGAAACATACAAAGTTAAGTTAATAGTTCTTCCATCGATATCTCCAGCAGCTGTCTTTCAGCTGGTTCTACTAGAGACACTGAAAGCACTCAAAGAGATGGTGTTTGCATCCAGATACTTCTACAAGTCACACACTCACTTGCTTTATTCCTGAAGATCAATAAACACCACTGAAGCTTTAACTGAGCTTTCTTGGGCAGAGATGGGAGGGAGATTTATGGGGTTTTGTTGTCACAGAATTGGAGGCAAAAAATAGATTCCTCAACGTGACAGAGTCCACCACAACCCACAAGTGTGCTTTTTGGGTGCTGGCACACGTGGCTAACAGCATAGTCATAGAACTTGCCCAGCACTGAGCCCTTTAAGCTCAGGTTCTTTATGTATCCCAGCCATAATCAGCAGTTCAAGTTGAGCTACAGCTTTGTTTGACAAAGTTATTTTTAATTGCTTGCTTGTCCTATTTTCTATCTGCGGTCTAAATACAGTAATTTCTTTGACTGCAGAGACTTTCAAATAAAGGCAGAATGAAAGAGCAATAGGTTTCCCTGCTGCTCATTGTAATCAACAAGCTGCTCACTCTGTCTCAAGAAACTGCCTAAGCAATTAGATTCAGAGATGCTATCAGGAAAAGCATTTCTGTTCCCAACTTCACTGAAAATACACCAACTGTCTGTGTTTCAGAGTTTGTCAGCTGTCCCAGGGGGCACAGCAGACAGCTAGGCAGAAGTTTAGAAGAGAGACATTTCATTCTGAAAGAAGTTAAGGAAATTCAGAAGTAGGGGCAACACATGGTGTGGAGGTAACAATTCAAATGGAACAGACATCTAGAGGTTTTTCCTATTTTGCACAGGAAGGTTGTAAATATTCGTCTTTCCTGCTATGCCAACAGGAAGCCTCCCTTCTCTTGAGTTTCCTCAGTCTCCTGATGATATTAGCTGGAGTTAGCAGTGGTACCTGTTCCATCCAAGAGACTTAGGGGGACACATGCCAGAAAAGGGGAGAAAAGATAACCAAAGAACAGACTAGAGAGAAACTGAAAGCTGTACGGGTAAACAGCTCTCCTGTGATTCCAGCCTTCAGACAAAAGCCTTTTCCTTTTGTCTCAACACAAAACATTTGGGCAAACCAAACCATGGCTAGGAGGAGATGTAAAAAGGGAGGAAAAACCCTCAAAACCAAACCCAAACAACCACCCAACAAAACCTAAAACAACATTCTGCTGGTGACATTCACTTGAGTCTGGTTTTTCAAGGTGTTACATATGTAGCACACAGGGGCATTAGGCATATATAAGGATGGAGATATGACTTCATGTGGTTAAGGTTTATACGTGTGAAGCCACAAATTGCTTTTTCATTTTCATGTTCTTATTTTTACAATATTAGTAAATCTGGAGTCCAATCTAAGGCTCAACATTTTTGTTTAGTATTCTGTTTATTAATTAGAAATCCAATCTGCTCATCAGATTTCATGCAAAAAAGCACTATATCATAATCAGTAAATACTTCACATGTTTTCATCCATCAGTCATAAATGCAAAGTCATTAAAATGTTTTGTAACATAACTCCCCCCCCACCCCGTTTGGTTAAAATATCACTCTTCACCAAGAAATGAGCTTCCCCTGCATCACCACAAATGTAGAAAGGTTTCTAGAAAGCAAGCCACTCAGGAGAAATAGTCAAGACACGTGCAATGCCAACACAGCTGAGAGGGGAGAATATTTGGCAGATACTTGCTGCCATGTTTGATGGGCAGTATTCAAACATACTTGTTCTTCTCAAAGAACTGTGGCTGGAGAATTCTCAGCAACGCATCATGAGATTTGAATTACACAAAAGCATAAAGGGGATTTAGAAACTATAAGGTTCTTCCTTTGAACATTTATCAGCTTTAAGGTACATATTAAAGCTAACCTGTTGGATATTATACTTTTAGGTCACCATTGTGTGATAAAGATCCTTAGTAAAAATCTCTCCAACTCCTAGAGCATGCGTGCAAAGATACCGTCCATTATTCAACTGTAGACTTTGCCAAGAGAAAGATTTCTTCCATCTTAATAGTCTCCTGGCAAAAGACTCAGAAGAGGATGGAGATCAGTGTCATGTCTGTCAGATTGCTGGAGGCTGTCCTACAAATCCACTGCTAGAGCCACATGGCTGTGTGGGAAGCCTGCAGTTTGTTCATCAGGAATGTCTAAAGAAATAGCTCAAAGCTAAAATAAAGTCAGGTGAGAGAAAGACAAAACATATTTTTGAGATGCTTCTGCCAGATTTACCTCTCAGCTAATTCCACTATACTAATGGACTTGAACAAGATAAAGTGTTCAAATTTAGTCAAAGGACACATTTAACTCATAGCTTGATCACCAGGGTAGTATTTTTCTATAGCACAAGCTTTCTCAGTGAAATAACAGTAGATATTAATGTCTCATGAGGCTACTGGTATGTAGCAAGCAGATCACCCAAACCATAATTTTCTGGTGCTTAGTTTAGATTAAAACAAGGTCTTTGATATTAAGTGCTGAAATATTTAATGAGCCAATCTATAGCAATTAGTACTTCCAGGTGAACATCAAATTTTGCAGGGATCATAAACTGCACATGCAAGACTAATAGGTAAAGAGAAATGTTTGAATGACAAAAGCCATAAAATGAGATGAAACGTGTGAAGTGTTGGAAGAATTCAGATGAGGAGGGGAGAAGGAATATGAGCAGGGCAAATTTTAGCATTCAGGAGGGTGACTCCCAGCTAGAGAAGAGTCCTGTTGACTATTCTTTGATTTCACCCTCACTTAAGTCAGCATTTTTTTTTTTATTATTTTTTCCTCCCTCTAAGCACTATTCTTGCGGTGTCATTTCTGGTTCCATTTGAATGAAGATTATCAGTGATGTTACATCACTGTAAGTTTAGATAATAAGTACATTTTCACAATATGGACTCTGTCTTTATCAAGAGATTGAAGGTAATCACAACACAAGTTGATTTAGGGTGGGTTTTTTTTGTTTTTTAAAGATGTGTTCTACAGTGTTTGTTACGCACTTAGGTATACTATGGCTTCTGAAGATCCTGAGTTGTATAATTTTCAACTTACTCCTTGTAAGCAAGCACTTAATACAAGTTTAAAAAAAAACTACCATCAGATAACAACCAGAGAATTAACTTCCAGAAAGAATATAAGTAGGTATACGATCTATGCACACACCCTAACCTAGTGTAGACTGTGTAAAATGCCAGTCCTGTATGCAGGAAGATAATGGCTTATGCCAGCTTTGTTTCTTCAGTCTTAAAAGACAGATGTATATCAGTGAAATCCTGTGTACTTGATTCCCCGCCAGGCCTTGTTCATTTAAATTCCTGGCTTGCCCCCAGCTTAGGGAAATGAGTCACATTTCCCAAAGCTTCCCCAAATCCTGTCCTCATAGAATAATTTAAGTTTCCCCTCAGTGCTAGCTGAGGGAATATGGGGATGCAGTCCTCTTCAGACAGAGTTCCCTGGCTAGGTTGGGTGCCAGAGCAAGAAAAGCAGTGATGGTACGTTAAGCAATGAAAGAACTAAGCGGAACCTTGTCCCAAGAAGCATGTTGGATGAGATACCGATCTTAACAAGCAAGAGTTTTGCTTCTGGTTAGGGAAGTATGTGGGGAGGGTCTCTTTGGGTGGGTTTTGGGTTTGTTATTTTTCTTGGGGGTTTGAGGGTTTTTTTGTTGTTGTGTTTTGTGTGGTTTTTTGGGTTTTTTTTTTTGTTTGGTTGTTTTTTTTTGTTTTTTTTTTAGGCGGGCCATCCATGCACATAGAAAGCAGGGCTTTTTCCTCTGTAGAAGTTTTATTCCACATCTTCCTTTAGAAGAAAAGAGGAAAAGAGAAGCTGTTTATAGGGTGGGGGTTTAGCCATTTATTTTATGGCACTCAAATGAAATTCATTGTTGTCTTAAAAATAAGAAGAGGAAGATGCAAGTAAACAATTCCAGGCAATTCCTTGGCTTTGCTGGTACTGACAAGGCCTTAGACAGAGGTTTGTGTATGGAGTCCATTATTGCGTTTTACATCAGTGCGGCTCACTGTCCCTGCAGTTTTACTCCATAAGAGCTACAGATTTTGTCTTTTAAAAGCAAACAAAAAATCCAGTGCAGTCATATACCATGCAGAACTTAAAAGAATACTATTCCAATTATCCCTACTATTACATGTGTTTAGTATAAAAAAATGCTGTGGTTTCAAATGATTCAGGAGAACTTCAATAAAAAGATAGCAATCAGTAGAAGACAGCTTTAAAATAAAAAAAAAATTTCCTCATTTCAATTTTGTAACAGGCATGGTGTAGTTTAAAGTTAAAGACTTACATTTTTGCCTTATTGCAGGGGCTGGTCTGGAGGCTGTGGAGACCTGTGAGCTTTGCAAGCAGAACCTGATAATTGATGTGGACAATTTTAACACAAATGCATATTATAGAAATCACCAATAGTCATGGGTAAGAAACTACCTCTCTTCAGATAGGAGTCCATATCCTATTCTGATATTGCTGCCTTGCAATATTTCAGTGTGTAGGGAAATGTCAACATCAAATGAAACCTGCTAAACTGAGAGACAGAGATATGCTTACTTATGCATATTTCAATAAATGTAAAGAGACTTTATTCATCTTCGGCTCAGACTGTACAATCCCAGAGCATTTCACAGAAGGGCCCAGTATCTGGAGGCTTTGTATAGAGAAAGCCTGTAATTAAGTGTGGCAATGGAAAAAAAAAAATCTTGTTTGTTATGTAGATACAACATTGCAGGAGAGAAGCAGATTAAGGGAAAACAGCCAAGGATTTCCTTGTTTGTCCTTCACAACATTATGTAAGATGTGGAATTTAGCAAACTAAGCAACAGAAGGATCGAACATCTTCCTGTTAGGGTTTTTTTTCTTTTGTTTGTTTGGGTTTTTTAAATGAACATGGAATTTTAAAGAAAGAAATACAGGAATGAGGGGTAGAAATACTGAAACTAAGGGAGTCCATTTTTAAAGACAGCCAAGAACACCCTGTTTTCCAAGAAATTAATCTAATCAAAGCCAGATGTCTTTATTTCATTATAAGGTGATGCTAGTATTGAAGAAAGATCAGCACTGCTCAGTAACAAAAGAAAATCTTCTTGGTAAGACTTAAAAACACTATTCTTGAATGTCAGTAACAATGAAGTAACAAAATTTGTGCATTAACAAGTTTCCATGACCCTAGGGAGTTCAAACCACGAACAGGACCCCACTATGCAAGCCACAAGTAAGAAAGATACTACAACAAGGCCTTTAGGCAAATTGCAATAGAAGTTGCTTTCTCCAGAAGCCTTGCAAATGCCTTGGCTTTCCTCAGAGTACCTGGTAGGAGTTTCAGTCCCCAATTCCACACAGCCTTTCCAGTACCAGCAGTCAAGTAACAAAGCTGGCATGCAAACCACATGTGAACAGTGCAGTTTTGAATCTTTTAAATACTTTGTAGAATCTGAACTGATGCCTGTATTGGAGTCTCATTTGATAATTCAGTGCATCGTGCTTACACATTCCATACAAGGAAAAACTGCAAGGCTCATTTCCCCCCCAGGCATTTGGAAATGGGATGAATTGCAAGGGCGAGTAATTGCTAGAGTATTTAGAGGAATTAAGATTATAGGTTGTGTTGCTTTCTTGAGGTGGCTTATATCATATTATACTGCTGTACTTTTACGGTATTATTTGTGATGCCAGAAGCTTCTAAAACATATGGTTAGTAGAAACGCTGAAAAGTGCGCCTAATCTAAATAAATAATTCAATGTGCCAGTGTCTTTCCTATCAACTAGGAAAAGATGCACAATCTGGTAGAAGTGTCTTTCTCAAATTGTTTCCCCATCTGCATGCCTTCAGGCCTTACTTTAAAAAAAAAAGTAAATTATTTCCCAGAATGCTTTGACAGAAGCATTCACCAGCAAGCTATTTTCTAGATGATTGATTTGCCACTATACTGTAAAATGTATATGAACGGAAAGCCTTTTACTTAGGCTGAGATTGGCAGACACTCATTGAAAGCCTAAAGGAGAACAACATCATGGCTTGATAAGTCCAAAAGGAATACAGAAATTTAGGGGAAAGGGGAGGAGAAAGATGCAACAGTTAAAAGAACTGTATGAGAAAAATTTATAAACATGCTATAGAATACTGTAGCACAAAGAAGATGCCACCCCAGTTACAGCCTTTCCCAGGTATACCAGCACACCTAACCTACAAGAGGGACACACCACTACCCTCAAACCACCTAAACAAAAAACAGACAAAGAAAAAGGTGTTTTGATCAAAGTCCTGAGGAGCAGAAAGACTTCAAAGTTAATGATAATGCTGTTTCCATTCACAGGCTGGGTGGTCCTACCTCTTCCTACTTAGAATTTTTAACAAGATGGCAGTACTTCTTCAGAACACTATTAGTAGCCTTGATGTAGCTTTTAGTGAGCTTGGATTTACATTCAGCATCCCACATGTACACTCTGGAAGTACACACATACAAAAATCCCTTCCTCTCCTTTCTGCCATTCTCCCTCTGCCCCCTGCCCAACGCATGTATGTATACATGTCATTTTTTTGTCTCTAATCAGTGGAATACAGCCTTCTCTGACTTGGAATGAGGGCTACTATTCCATGCCAGCAATATTGTACAGTGTATTTACAGGGGAAATAATTTCTGTAGTTTGTTTCACTATTGGCAGCTGGCACTTTAATTACAGAGGCAAAATGCAAACAAAACACTTGTTTGTCAAGAGCAAGACAAAATTTTGTGTTTTGTCCTGAGGGTTAATTAGATTCAGTATTTAAAAACAGTATTCAATTAGAACCATAGAGAGGAAATTTGGGGAGGCAAAAATCAATTACCCTCAGTAGAACATAGACAGGATGCTGCATTTTATTTTATGACAGTTACAAGTGTCATGAAGTCTTCAGTACCTACAGGTGGTCAAGATCTCTTGCTGTATCTCACTGAGAATTTACACTTTTAGAGGCAGTTCATCCCACTTTCATGATCTGTTTTAGGAAGGTGTAACACCAGCTAGTTCTGCACCTGGTCCCTCACAGTGACAGGATCTTCTTTAGAGACTTTCCATCTAGGAACGCAGAAAATTCACTCCTCGTTTTTCATATTAGTAATTATTATCTACATTATAGTTGATCTAGATTAAAAAAGAAAGCAGCTACCTCCTCCCAAAAACCACACCTCTCCCCACAGTTCTGGATAGTACATTTGTAGTTTTAATTGCACCTTTTTTTTTCCCCCCCTTTTAATTGCTGCTTGGTATTTGCCATTGCTCACGTCAAATCAGTACTTCACATTTACTTTCTTCCTGGTGCGCTATACCGATCTTTACTAATATTTGCTACAATAGACCCATTTCTCTTGCCAAATTGCATTCTGGACAGGTATTGTACTTGTGCAGTGTTACATCCTATGCTCCGTTCTACACCTGAGGCCAGACTGAATGTCAATCTTTTAGTTACTCATGTTCAAAACCTTCATTCTTTTGTTTTTAACAGGATATTGTCTCAGTAAAACCAGCAACTCTGCATTTTTGCCAACCAGGACTCAAAATCTAAGGGAATTGCCTCAGCACCCTCCCTCCCTTGTGAGGATGCTGAATTCCCACAACAGGCCAACAGCTGTGAGCATTGCTAGTAAGGAAGATTACCACATATAGCATTAATTGTGAAAACAATCCAGGAGTTAATAAGTGAATTGCATTCACTAAATCAGAGATACTCAGCCCACAGCCTTTCTGGCTGAATATGGCTCATAGGCATCTTCCTTCTTTCTGAAGGCCTCTCAGATGAGGACGAGAACAGCAAGGCATTAAGTAAATTGTTCAGATCATCCTCCATCCTACCTTCTTTCTTTCTTGAGGCTCCAATCCCATTACATAAAATGCAAAATCATGTGCTACATGCCAATTTGTGACAGAAACATACGTATGCATCCATAACTGTCACTCATATGCCTTGCAACAGCAGTGCCTTTGTTTTGGTGATGCCTTTCCAACCCTGTGCTGGAGCATGCCAGCTGCCACTCAGGCTGCACCGCACTCCTCTTCCTCACACACTTTTTAGTCATGCTATGTAAGAAAGCTCAATTAAACACAGGAATAGATAACTACACAGCCTATCCCAGCCACTAGACAGGTTATTACTACTACTGCATCACCTGAGACCATAGTCAGTTCCAGCATCTTCAGGTAGCTTAGCACAAGGTAGTCACCGAGAGCTAGAGTACAGATTTGGGGTTTTTTTTGCATACACACTGTTGTGGTTTAACCCAGCTGGCAACTACAGCAGCCACGCAGCCATTCACCCAGCCCCACCCCCAGCTAGATAGGGGAGAGAATTGAAGAGGGAAGAAAAAAAAGAAAAAAACCTAATACTAATGCTCAGCTAGTTCCTGAGCCACGCTGCCTCCCAACCCCCCCCCTAGCCACATACAGAGCATGATGCCATATGGTATAGAATATCCCTTTGGGCAGTTGGGGTCCGCTGTCCTGGCAGAGTCCCCTCCCAGCTTCTTTGGCAACCCCACCTTATCGTTGGCAGTGCAGTAGGAGAAGCCAAGAAGTCCTTGACTGCTTGGCAACAACTGAAAACATCAGTGTATTACCACCATTATCCTCATTTTAAATCCAAAACACAGCACTATACCAGCCAGGGAAGAAAGTTAACTCTATCCAAGCCAATACCAGGACACAGGCAGAACAGGAACTCATAGATTCAGGTCTGTATCTTGAAACACATCACCTTTATAAACAGAGATTTACAGAACTCACAAGACTAATCTACATCCTGGTCACCAGAAAAAGGGTAAGAAAAGTAGTGAAAAAACTCAGCACTTCCAGTTACCTTGTAGTAATGGCCCATCCTCACTGCTTTCTTCTGAGAGTTACAGCAGCTCACCATTTTTCTTTTGTTATCAAGCTCTTCTATCCACACAGAACTATCAGAGTATTTCTAAGCAGACCTTCCTTTAAAAGTAGCAGCCAGCAAACTCCTGCTATGCAGTTTCCTTGCAGGTGTATACTACAGTCACAGCTGACCCTCATAACCTTCTCCACATCCTGATGCAAGGTAGTTATTTAAATGATCTTTGCACTAGTTTTGGCAGCTTAACAACAGTCACCTGTGCTCACCCTGCTCACTAAAATTAAATTAAACAGCATTAAAAATTTCTTTAGAAGAGATCCTGAGTAACTTTTAGGGTTGTATAGGATTATATGCCTGGAAAAGGAACCTGGAATGACTGAGGAATGAGAACTATAATGACTTTTTTGCCAGTGCTAATTTAAATGAGTACAGATGTATCCCCACCAGCTTCTCTGGTTGATGTTAACTAGTCACCAACTCCTTTCAATAGTTTTTGCATCAGGGAATCTCAATTAACTTAAGGGTGAAAATGAAAGTTTTGATGAGGCCTTTTTGCCAGCACTCTGCCTTATGGTAAGCATCTCAACCCATTTGAAAGGTTTTCTTGGCTGTAGGTAAATGCTGTTTCCATCATCATGAGAGACACTTCATTATTCCACTGATTTCAGGTGTGCAGACCGGAAGAGTTAGAATACATTTGTGGTGCTGTCATTTGTGAACACATCAGTGGGTCAGCACTATGGATATGTCAAATTGAAACACATTTCCCTTGTTTTAGCTTGCTATGAATTGCAAAGCTGCAGATGAAACTTTCCAGTTAATTGTCAGGCAAACTTTACATGAAGCTGGGACTGTGTTCTGTACCTTGCAAAGCTCTCTAGAATGACATTTTTGATGTTTTTTTTGTTCATAGAACATCTTTGCACTGGAGCATTATGATTGTAGTTGAGCTGATCTAAAAAAAAGGTCACATCAACTGATCCAGTGGCTGCTTGTGGCTTGTCTGAAGTCTTTCATCAGTCATCTTGAAACTGCAGGAATAGTGATTTTCAGTCTTGACTCTCTGGAGGTTCGGAGGGATTTTAATTAGAAGGCTATGAGATGCTAGATTCTTGTGATTCCTTTCTAGTCTTGCCACTTTTAAGCGGCATAGTGATACTGACATAGTGATAAGAACAATCCTTTTTCTGCTATTGTTGTTATGATATGTTTACCCTTACAATTAGTGGGTATTTCTGGCTTAGTTATGGCTGGACGTCATTAAAACCAAGACAAAACAACTAAAACAACAACAACAAAAAACCCCACCAAACAAACAAACCGAAAAAAACCTCAAACCAAAGAACTAAGCAACAGTTTTCTCCTGACAAGTCATCAGTCCAGATGAGAAAACAAAAAGTAAAAGAATACTTTCAGGTGTAGCACATAAACCACATGTCTGTGATGCATCAGGACCCAGCATTTTCCACAAGCTACCTCTCATTTGGACTATCTATTATAATAAATAATTTAAAAAACTTTCCTGAATGCAAATTTTTAAAACTTTCCTGAATGCAGCCACAGTGCCAGCTGAAGTCAGCAAAGAATTCAGCACTTCCATAAATCAGACAAAGGAAGGGGGATTAATCTCTGCTCATTTTAGATATCCCAGCACAAAGCCACAATTTTATTATAATCTGCACAGAAAAAAAGGACAAGTTTGAGATGTGGCTCATCTTACCTTGGGAAAGATGACTTAAACTGGTCATACAAGCCTTGCTGTTGAGACCCTTGTCTTTTAAGGCATGACTAGGTTATATAGACATGAAGTGGAGCAGAGAGATCACAGTCATAGTGGTTCATACTGGTTACTGGAAAAGTGAATCAGTCACCTAAAATCACTGACAAACACCCAAACAAATTTTTCAGCTTCTGAAAATTTGGGTTCAGGTGCAAGATACCAAATCATAGAATCATTTAGGTTGGAAAAGACCTTTAAGATCATCAGGGCCAACCATTAAGCTAGCACTGCCAAGGCCACCACTAAACCATGTCTTAAAGTGCCACATCTACATGTGTTTTAAATACTTCCAGGGATGGTGACTCAACCACTTCCCTGGGTAGACTGCTCCAGTGCTTGATACCTCTTTTGATGAAGAAATTTTTCCCAATCTGCAATATAAACCTCCCCTGGCACAACTTGAGGCAGTTTCCTCTTGACCTATCACTTGTTACTTGGGAGAAGAGACCAGCCGCCACGTGGCTACAACCTCCTTTCAGATAGTTGTAGAGAGCAATCAGGTCTCCCCTCAGCCTCCTCTTCTCCAGACTAAACAACCCCAGTTCCCTCAGTCACTCCTCATCAGACTTGTGCTCCAGACACTTCACCACTTCGTTGCCCTTCTCTGGACACTCTTTAGCACCTCAATGTCTGTCTTGTAGTGAGGGGCCCAAAACTGAACACAGAACTTGAGGTGGAGCCTCACCAGTGCCAAGTACAAGGGGACAATCACTTCCCTAGTTCTGCTTGCCACGCTATTCCTGATACAAACCAGGATGTTGTTGGCCTTCTTGGACACCTGAGCACACTGCTGGCTCATGTTCAGCCAGCTGTTGGCCAACACCCTCAGGTCCTTTTCCACTAGGCAGCTTTCCAGCCACTCTTCCCCAAGCCTATAGCATTGCCCGGGTTTGTTTTGCCCCAAGTGCAGGACCCAGCACTGAGCCTTGTTGAACCTCATACAGTTGGCCTCGGCCCATGGATCCCGCCTGTCCAGATCCCTCTGTAAAGCCTTCCTAACCTCAGGGGTATCAATGCTTCCGCACAACGTGGTGTCATCTGCATTACTGAGAGTGCACGTGATCCTCTTGTCCAGATCATTGATAAAGATATTAAAGAGAACTGGCCCCAGTACTGAGCCCTGGGGAACACCATTTGTGACTGGCCGTCAACTGGATTTAACTCCATTGACCACAATTCTTTGGGCCCACCCATCCAGCCAGTTTTACCCAGCAAAGAGTACACCCATCCAAGCTGTGAGCAGCCAGTTTCTCAAGGAGAATGCTGTTGGAAATAGTGTCAAAGGCTTTACTAAAGTCTAGGTAGACAACATCCACAGCCTTTCCCTCATCCACTAAGCAGGTCACCTTGTCATAGAAGGAGCTCAGGTTAGTCAAGCAAGACCTGCTTTTCATAAACCCATGCCAACCAGTCTCCTAAACAGGCCAAAGTCTGCCCTCTAGAAGTGCAAGGTGGCAGTTCTGCTGAACTGAAAACTATAATTTCATGATTGCTATGCCCAAGATGGCCTCCAACCATCACACCCACAGGTCCTTCTCTTTTCACAAACAACAGGTCCAGCAGGCACCTTCTGTGGTTGGCTCACTCACCAGCTGTGTCAGGAAGTTATCTTCCACACACTTCAGGAACCTCCTGGACTGTTTCCTCTTTGCTGTATTGTATTTCCAACAGACGTCTGGTAAGTTGAAGTCCCCATGAGAGCAAGGGCTAGTGATGGTGAGACTTCTCCCAGCTGCTTATAGAATATTTCATCTGGCTCTTCATCCTGGTTGAGTGGTCTATAACAGACTCCCACCACAATAGCTGCCTTGTTGGCCTTCCCCCGATTCTTGCCCATAAACACTCAATCCTATTATCACCATTGTCAAGCACTAGACAATCAAAACACTCCCTCACATAGAGGGCTCTCACCTCACCACCTCCTTCCTTACCCATCCCTCCTGAAGAGTTTGTAGCCATCCATTGCAGCAATCCAGTTGTGCCAGTCATCCCACCGTGTTTCTGTGATGGCAACTATATCACAGGTTTCCTGCTGCACAATGGCTTCCAGCTCCTCCTGTTTGTTGCCCATGCTGTGTGCATTGGTATAGATGCGCTTGTGTAACATCATGTAACGAGTGAGAGAATTAGGTACAGAATCTGCTCCCGTGGGTATGTCTCTGGCATGGTGCAGTAGCAGGACAGAATTACAGCTAGAATGAGTCTGGTTTCTGAGCAACCTCAATTATCTGTTAATGGCCCAGCATTACATAGTGAAATGTGCTCTAAATTAGTTTCGCTCCCTCTCCTGTGATATAAGCCAAGCTCATCTGATGTGGGACATTTACTGCAAGCAGGATAAATAGTACAAAATGCTGAAAATTTTTATTTGTTATCATTTTCCTAAAACTTTCAGGAGTTGAAGTGACAGCTTTAGTGTGAAATGATACACTGCTGCAGCAGTCAGAGGTTACGCATGGCCTTGTTAAAAAATCTCATAAAGAAGTCTGTCAGCAACAGGCAAACATGAAAGAGAAACTACTTTCAAACATACACTTCAGAGAGAATACTGAATTAAAACAGAGACTCACAGGAGTAGTTCAGTGAAGCTTTTCACAATCATTCATTAGTTAGTCATTCAAATATTTTAATACAGAATCATGTACGTTCATTTTTGAAGTATGTGTGCTTTTTGATAGCTGAATCAGCCCACTTGATGTAAATAGATCATCATAGCAAGAAAAATAAATGAGCAGTCCCCCAAAGGTGGCACAGAGGTAGAACGTGCTGCCCTGTGATGGACAATTAATGAATGTTTGATCCTGTTTTTTCAAACGTTTACCATCAGTGCTCTTCTGCTGTTGGGCTGCTGGCCCCGTTTAACCTTCCCTCCCACGCACGCCCACGTTGACATGGTTTGGATGGGGAACAGCAAGCGAAACACACAAGTGTCCGGCTATATGACACCTTTCGGCTTTGAAAAAAATCCTGTCCACACCCCCAGTGTCACTCTAAGTTGAAAGGAATGACAGAGGATTTCCCATACTCTAGGTACCCCCCTGTGATGAAGAGGCAAAAGACCTTTAGCTAAAATGACCACATAGGTTGCTTCAGCAAGACACCATGTTCATGCACCTCTCCTCTTCTAAAGTCCCAATTTGGATTGGACTTGGAAATGAAAAATTTCCAGATGCCCCACTCTCTTACATCTATCTCAGAAGAACGCATTACTCCTAGGTTTAAGTTCAATTGTACTTCTGAAAGTTTGAGTGTTAGCAAAAAATCATGATTAAATCCATATAAATCTCTAAGGGGGAGGGGGGGTTGGTAGTTTTTTACCCATACGTAAATTTTATTTTAGAAGCCAGTAACTTAAAAAAAGATCAGGAATCATAATAAGTAAGCTACTACCTTAGATTTTATTGTCTTAGGACTAGCTGCTTAAATGAAACAAGTCTTTTAAAAAATAAAGTTAAATATAGATAAGTAAAATTTAATGACAAATCACACAGTCGTGTCTGTTTACAAGTAATTTTGATATTGAGAGTAATCCAAAGCTTTACTGTATCTTAAGTATTAATGTCCTCATTTGTCTTGTCTTTAAGTATTTCCATGCTTTCATTTTTTTAAAAAAGTGTTCTCTTTGCTTTTTCTAGCTATATTAAATTGTATGTCTAATCAGTGTTAAAATGGGAAAGCTTTATTAATCTTGGTTGTCTTTCTCCTGGTGCTCAAGACAGCCTAAAGCAGAGGAAAATAAATGTAAGCTTTGGAACTTAAAACTCACTTTTACAAGATTCTTGTTTAATAGTTCTCATTAAATATACAAGATCTCATGAATTGGCAAGAGGGACTTAGATATGAGAGACACATTAAACATCAAAAAGTGCAAGGAAAAATTCAGGAATGCTCAGAAATTAGGAAAATTTACATGATATCAAGTGTACAGTAAAGATATTTAATTGAAGCTCCCAACAAAAACAATGAGCAATGAAAAGAAAAAAGAAAAACCCCACTGTATACAAGTTCTAACTGTTGGGTTTTAGTCCTTTAGTTCTTTAAAAGTCTATTGCAGTAAAACTCAATTTGCTACTCCCCCTGATTATTTGATTCACTAAGATGTTAAATTGCCTTTACCAGCATTTATGAGCTTTTTCTGGAACATCTAAAAATAAGGCTAGCATCTTGTTAAAGACTTTATTAATTTAATAAGGCTTTTGTTTTCATCTAGCTTTATTTTAACAAAGTCGTGTTTTCTTTGCTTTGAGCTGATGAGGAAATTCTACTTACCCATCCAGTTTTAAAAAAGCATTTTAAA
Source organism: Aramus guarauna (assembly GCA_013400195.1). Taxonomy (NCBI): domain Eukaryota; kingdom Metazoa; phylum Chordata; class Aves; order Gruiformes; family Aramidae; genus Aramus; species Aramus guarauna. The sequence goes on along the minus strand of VXBL01006544.1, from coordinate 193,201 downwards.
ATGCTAACAGCAAGACATTGACATATGTAAAGCAGGCCAATGAACTGGATTTTTTTTTTTATTTTTTTTTTAAAGATGTAATCACAAACTGCAAGAAAATGCTTTGCTTTGACTTGCAAAATAATCTTGGATTCTGTGAGTTAGAAGATGGAGTGCTTACTCATGCAGCTGGTCCCTATGATGTCAAAGAGCAGGTCTACATCAAATATAGAGGAGGAGCCGAAGCTGTTTTCCATGCTAGGTTCAGTGTCTGAACAAACACCAAGTGAAGCCCTGTCCTCTGAGAAAGCTTCCTGCTTCTGTTTCTGCTGGTTCAGGGTTCAAGATCTAGAACCATAGTAAGCCATGGGATTTTTAGGTGGCTGCCCCACTGAGCTCAGAAGGAAGTCAGGACTCTTACTAACCTGCTGAAAAAAAAAAAAAAAAAAAACCTGATTTATAACAAAANAAAAAAAAAAAAATCCCCAATTTTTACTTCTCTTACCTTAGTGAAACATTCCAGACAAGAATTTTAAAGAGGTGCTAGTACTGCTGATTAAAAAAATATGTCTTCCGCAGTCTGAAACTGTCTTTTTTCTTCAACAATGAATTTCAGGCTGTGCCCCATTTTCCCACCCTTTCAAACTCTGTATCGCCTTGCAGCTTCTTCCTAAACGTGACCATTAGTCGTGATAAATAAAGTCATCTTCAATCCTACAGTACTCCTAAGTTCATAGCAATAGCTACCCTGGAATACCTTCTGTGAACAACAGGGGTTTAAAATTAATTAATGAGAAGAAAAGAGCAATTTTAAAAGGTAGTTAAGATACTTATTTGAACTTCCTTGCTTATTGATACTTACTTGCTATCACCTGGTAAGTTAGAGATCATTCAATTCCCATATCTGAGAGTAACTCAGTTTACATTTGTTCTTTGCCTTATAATTGTAAAACTATTAATGCCTTCAAAGTTTCTAGCCACAACCTTGACTTTGACCTCAAAGTTAAACTACCCATTACAGAAATATTTTATCCATATTCCATTACAAAGATATTTTTCTTTGTCACAACTCTGATTTTGTAATGGGTATTTAAACAAAGTAAACTTCATATTTAGATAAGTTGTGTAGACAATGATTATTGGCTAAGAAGAGATTAACTCTCTGTTTCTGATGTAAATGCTTGCTGAATTGCATTACAGAACAGGGACCTTTGTCCCTCAGCCAATAGAAAGGGCTTGTATTTCTCTGAATGGTAGAAATAAAATGGAAATAAAAGGGTAAGGAAACTTTTGCTGGCAAATCATTTATCAACCTTAGCATGTTAATATTCTCCAGAGATGTGAAATTGCCTTCTTTGGCCAAGCCAGCCACTTCTCCTTTACTTTCTAGGTCCTGTTACAATTCATTGTCCGGGATTGGTGAACAGAAAAATGAGAATGCATATTTTAAATAGACATTTTAACAGTGAATGACAGGTATTGTCTTGCAGATCTGTTTACTAAGGAGCTGATGATGAGGTATGAAATCGTGATGCTGCTGCTAAAGAAAGGTTTCTCTTAATTCCCAACACGCCAGTTACAGGAAAAAAATGCCATATAAAAACAGGATTTAAAAGACTTGTAATGCCTGGAAACAATGCTAAATGCCAAATGAGTTATTTCATTCTAGAGGAAGACTTCAGATCTTATGTTTATAACACAGCTAATATTCTCATAGCAAGCCTCTCTCAGCTGGAGCAAGTTTCAGTTCTTTGTTGGACTCACTTCCCCTTCCATGGGTTTTTGCCAAAGGAGGGCTCTTTCAGTTCTGTCAGCTGGGGCTACAGTGACACCTAGTAACTGCTGGGCTAATTACAGGTAAGGTTTTCCCAGGCTCTACCTTGCTAGCTCCAGCAGTGAGAAATTCCTCATTCACAGCAGGATCTGCCCTTTGCAGTACTCTATCACCTTTGAGTGCTGTGAGAGCCAACGCCGAGCTGAATAGTCTCAAGCCCTGAGAAACAGCAATTTACTTGCTTATGCTGACACACTCCTTAGAATATAAAATCATGCTTTGAATCATCCATTTTAATTAATTAATGATACAGTATCACTTCTAAAGAGACTTTCCTGCGTGCTTTCTGCATTTTACATCAACCCCATATGGCCACTATGCCAGCAGTTTGTTCCCTAAACAAAACACATCTGCTAGTTATCTTGTTGAATAGACCAAATTTACTTCATATATAATATTTAAGAGTTAAATAACAATTCAAATACTAGATTTGACAATCCCATCAAGAGAGAAAACTGCATTTTCAGCTGTACTTTCAATAGGTAAGGTACCAGTAAGTTACCAAGGTAATCTAGGAAAGCAGGACTTTGCAGTTTGTGCATGACATGCAACCAGCAACTTGGAAAGGTTTTCCACGTTTTAAAACTTAACAACAGTACCGTAAGAATTACAAAACTCCCATTTTTAGGAAAAAAAGATGCTGAGGCACTGGCCACTTGAGTGATTTCCACAGTGTTTAGAAGATGTTTATGTGCAATGAGGAGAGATTGTACTTTCTGCCTTACTGTACATTCTTGCAGTAATTCAAACTGTGTAAATCAGAAGGCTATGTCAAATAATACATTTCTTTTGAATGTTGGGGAAGCTGTGTATCCTCAGATGGGCAGAAGAATTTAGTTCAGAAGGGATTGCACAGGTGCCTCTGAAAGCAGAACAGCAGGCTGGTAGTGCAGATAATTGGCAATCAAAATAATTATTCAGTGTGTGTTCTCTACTTCCACACTTAAGAGAAAGCAATGACATGTCATCTTGTTAAGTGCAGTTAGTAGTTTTCTTGTTGATGAAGGCAGGTATTCTAAACTACGCTTTTTTCTTCATTTACAGATCCTGATTTTGAGAAAAACAGGTAAAACTCTCATGACCATGGAATTCTACCAAGAAGCCATTATATCAAGTACCCTTTTGTTTTTTATACCCCTACTTTTCTCTTACTTAATTAGAGCCAAAACAAGTGTGTTTGTCACACAGTGCTTTTTGCAGTCCTACTGATGTCTTTACAAGTCCAGACACTGACTGCTAATTACTTTAGAAGATCATAGGTCAAGGATAACCAGTAGTGAAGTCAACATGGCACTTCTATTGATTATGCTCTACAACTGCCTCAAATAATTAGAAACAGTTGGCTAGTAAGTTGGGTTAGCTGACCTTCTTTAACCTTTAAAATCACAAGTCTTAGAGATGCCTGTGGTTCCTTTACTGTGTGTTTTGAGTTACATATAATACTGACATTCTTTGCTTCTGAGGTTTCTTCTGATTAGAGCTTGAGCTTATAAAGCGACGTGATCCTGTACACAGCTTACAGCCAAAAGGTCCAAAGCACAATCTTTTACATCAGTTGATTGAATGCACATGACAACAAACTATCGAGTGCGTTGCCTTCAACTTGAGTGGGATGAACTTTCGGTAAAGATCTTGTATTTAGTGTTCTCTTTCTTTAACAACTAGCATGGCCTCAACAAAGAGGGGTTTTTCCTTTGTTTTAGAGGGGAGAATGAAGGCGGAAGAAAACCACTTAGATCTTGACTTGAATGCTGACATAGAAAGACACTGAGTTGAATCCATGCAAAGCAACTAGAAAATACTGCTGCTGTTTGGAAGCGAAGATAAGAAGGAGGCTAAAGGCTTCACTGTACTGTACAGCATGAAGGCTGGAGTATTAGTATCTCAGAAAAAAACTGCTCAGTACAAATTTGCTCTATAAATTCTTTTAAGCTATGCTCAGATTTGTACATGAACCTTCTGAATTCTTGTCTGGTTACCACATTTCCTAACTTCTCAATTCTCATAAACTTGAAAAATATTACTTAATAAATTATAATTTTTTTTACTGTGTGATGAGAGGGTATAATTTTGCAAGTTTTAAGGCACTTAATATCCCCTATGCTGCCTGCTAACACTGTGCTGGTTATTGTCCATCACTGGAAACCTGATCCCCATGTGTGCCTGTGCTCACTAGTCTCCAAGCTGGTCCTTACGAACTACACGCTAACTGCATGAATTAGAAGATAATTATTAAACATGAACTGTACCTGATAATATGACCGATAACCATCCTGACTGAAGAGTATCTAGCATATTTGTCATTATCCCTGAACAAAATTACTTACTAAGCAGACACTGTATTCACAGAACATTGCATTCCTTCTTTATGCAGCAAAGATTAATAACTTCTGAGTCAGACTTATGCCTGGATTCTGGGAATGAGGAAACAAAGATCTTGTGGTTACTCATTTTGCACAAACTGGTTCTTTTCAGAGTAGCGGTTTTTACCATGGGGTGAAATGAAAACAGCTGCCAACTGCAATTCGCTTCAAAAAGGCACAGTCCATACATGTCTGTGGCTCTGAGGAGCCCTCATCTTCGATACGCTACAGCCATTGAGCACTTCCTTTCTCACTGAACTCTCACCTCCGCAAACACTGCTGTGTTGGATCCGAGTGGTAAAGAGCAGGCTCAGCCTGGCAGGCTCCTCACCCTTTCCATGCACGCTGCTTGCTAGGTGTTGTAGACAAAACAGCCGGCGTGTCTTTAGCAGAGCTGAGCATGACAGAATAGCTTCTGCGCTGCCCGTACCGTAAGGCTCCCAAATATATTTGAGCCCTTCCCACATGCTCTGGATACTGGGACTGTCTCAGTGCAGGGCTAAAAGTATTCAGTGCAGATGACGAGCAAGTCCTAAGCAGCTTAGGTCTGCTTTCACATCTCAGTGCAGGCAAAATCAACGGAATTAGCCCTAATCTTAGGGCAGAATGCTGCTCATCTAACATCAGGTGCAATGTAGATGCTGCAGCTCAGCCAGCTGCTTCAGCCACCTTCTTTTATTCAAGGGAAAGGGTCACTTTAGGTCACAATTCATTTCACCCAGTTTAGACCCAGTAGTGCCCAGCGAGCACATCAGAGCCAACTATGACAGGAGCCTGCTATGCCAGCAGCCCAGGTTGACTCAGATTTATCAGATGAGGCCCACCCTGGAGTCTAGGTGTGCTGTGTTGCTCTTAGACATGCTATAAATTGCTTCTGAAAATAAAACTGATGTTTCTCTTCAAAAGCCTTACCACTAGACTGCAGTCCAGGGGGTGGTGAGAAGCACACCCGCCAATGGCTGATTTTAGAGAGTCCTGGTTGCCAGCCTCAGAGGTGTTGCTGTCCCTCTGTCTGATACCTAAGTAATCAGTAGGGAAATTAAAGGGGATTAAAACAACAAGGCTATTTTCTATCCTTCTCCAGATGAACCCAGCCTGAACCAGACTTCATGGAATTTTCTAATGACTCCCTTAAAATGGGTGTGCTCAATTCAAGTTTAGAAGAGTAGATAAAAGGCAGAGACTCTTCATCTCCGTGAGAAAGGACCTTTGGTTCCTACAAACTATTTTCTCCACAGGCTGCATTTATTTTAAATTAAAAAAAAAAGGCACATTCTGTGCTTTACTGCTTAAAATCAGCAGTGCAGGTTTTACTGGACTTCCTTTGAAGAGAAACTGCATACCTGAATTCAGGTCAGGTCACCCTGAGAGCATTTAAGCTCCAGAGCAAGGATGACTCAAGTGCCCTTTTCCCTGCTGCAGTATGGTGGTGTTCAGCATTACTTCCACTGCTGTTTGCAATTAAATGGAGCAGCCCTCACTGCTCCTCCCCCCCAGCTCCTCTCACCTCTCAGATGAAAAACAAAAAACCAAACCAAACAAAAACAAACCAAAACAAAACAAAAAAAAAAAAAAAAAAGGAAAAATCACCTGTTCCTTCAAAGACATCCTGAGAGCTTCTGCTCCAAGCGCCTGCTCTGTGCTCTTCACCAAATGAAAGGCAAACCCAAATGGCCCTGGCAAACCCAAGGGAAACCTCATTTCTCCCAACCACATCAGCGTGAGAGCGCTGAGTCTGTCCCCCAGGGGACGCAGGGAGCAGCGCGTGCCGATAGCCCCGGGCTACCGAAGGGATGGGGGGAAGCCCTGAAGCAGAGAGAGGTGAGAAAACAGCACCCAGAGCTGACGTTGTGTGACCAGGGGGAAGCCTCGTGTGCCGCAATGCTGCCAGTCAGTGGCTGCCCTAATGGGATGCCCATGCTCTGTGCCAGCAGGACGCTGCTGACCTCGCTGCCTCAGGACGAGTGCTCTTGTGCAACGGTTTTGGTGTAGCTCACCCCTGCAGCCTTGCTCCAGCAGCAGCGCCCAGAGTATTTGGTGCTACGGTGGTCGTATCCGCTGTTCACCGCTCCGATACAAGCTGCAGGATGGAGCAGGTTCAGCCAGATTACAGCCCCATCTCCAAACACTTGGTGAGAAACAGTAAATTTCATTGCTTTTCCAAGGACCCTGCTCAATCTGACACCTTTTGTGAACTCAAGAGTCGTCCACAAGTAAATGTTGCCCATTCTTCTTCATTTTCTTCCTCCAGCCGACTCCTCCTAACAACCACCAGCAGAGGAGAACCACCATACCCACAGGACACGCAACCAACCAATGCCAGGAATTAATACAAGGCACACCCCCCGACTGAGCAGCCTTTGAGCCTCCTCTGCTAGAGATAGGTAGGTGTAATTTCAGCTTTATGTTTGCTACTTGTTAGGGACATAGGGAAAGACAAGTTTTGGTTTTCCCAATTAAAAGGGGGAAAAAAAAAGGAAGAAAATAGGTGGGGAAGGAAATTTTATTTCCAAGCTTCTAAAAGGATCTTACAAACCACAGAGTAAAAAAAATGCAAAACTATATATATATATATAAATATATATATAAATATATATATATATATAAAATTGACAGGGTTCTTGTAAGCAATTCTTCACATTATTCTAAAGGTGATAGGAAATACCACTTAACCATATATGCGTTTTTCCCATAGTCCTGATCACTGCTGACAGCCGACAAAACTCTTCTCATACAAAATTTCCACTAGACTGTAATTTCTTTTCTTGAAAGTAAAGGAGAAGGAAACAGAACAAATTAATTGGGGGGGGG
>VXBL01006544.1:155335-182014 GCA_013400195.1 Aramus guarauna | reverse complement strand
AGATGGCGACGCCCAGCACGGCACACAGCGCCAGTGTTGACAGCACCACCACTGCGATGGCCGTTGTGTTCTCTGGCAGAGCTGCAGGGAGGAGAAAAGGCCGGTGAAAGGCAGCCTGCCATCTCCCACTGTCTCATCCCACAAGAGGGGATCCAGCTGGTGGGGCTCCAGCCGGACGAGGGCTCTCGGGCAGGATGGGTCAGAAAGAGACAGGACTGGAGTCTGCTTTGGTTTTGGGGCATGGGTGGCAGAGCTCCTGGGGACGGGCAGCCTCTCTGGGTCACTCCTGATGTGTGTGAAAATGTGGCAGCTGCCAGGGATGGATCTTTGGGATCCCACCAGCAGATGTGTTGTCTGTCCCCCAGCCTGGCCAGGCAGCGTGGGCAAGGGCAGGAGGGCCTAGCAAGGGGATGGCTGGAGACACTCCTCCATGGAGGGATGGCTCCTGCTGCTAAGGAGTCCTAACCCAGCGCCAAAGCCACCTGGAAATGGGATTTCCCACCCACAGACACTATTTCTCTGTTTTTTAATACAAGCTGGGCTGCAGCATGCCCCACCCAGCACCAGTTCCTGGTCCTGGTGCTGTGCCCAGGCTGATGGTGCCACTCACCTGCTCTGGAAAAGCTGCTCTCCTCCACTGCAATGGCAACACAGACAGATGAGTGTGCGGCCACGGCACCCTTCCCTCTTCCCAGTGCCAGCACCACCGGCCCTGCACCCTCTGCTGCTCTCAGCACAGATGCTGGGTGATGCACAGCTGCAGGGGTCCTCTGGTTCTGCTCCACCACCACCCCACCAGCCTCATCCTGCCCCGAGGTGCTGACCCAGCCACTGAGAGATGCACAGTCCACCCAAGCTCCACTGAGCCCAGTGGGGGCCTGCAGACCCCAGCACCAGCCCCTGCTATCCCCTTACACTGGAAGTGCCCAACACATGTGGCCAATGCTGCCAGCAGGACAGAGCTCTGCCCTGCAGCATCCTGCCTGGACCCCCAGCTCACCCCATATCAAGCCTGGCACCTCAGGGAGCAGGGGGGGCCCGTACCTCGGGGGATCTTGCAGATGACCCCCATGGTGACATTGGTGCAGGAGCCCAGGCGCCACACGCCGTTGCTGCTCTGGATCCAGTAGCAGCTGTTCTGGCTGAGCATGCTGGGCCCTGTGTCATGCTGGCCCCAGTTGGAGTAGTTCACAGCAGTGTTGTCATGCCAAACCAAGGTGCCACCTGGGAAATGGAAGAATTAGGTCTGGAGAAGCTGAGGGGGATGCTCCATCTTTGCCCCAGTTCAGAAAGCACAGGGAGGTATGATGGGGTGATGGGGAGGTGTGATAGGGCGACAGGGAGATAAGGAGATGAGAGGTGTGATGGGGGAATGAGAAGGACCAGGAGCTGCAGGGCACCTTCCTTGACCTACAGGCTTCAGCGCCTTAGAAGAGGATCTGGGCTTGAAAGCCACCACTTCCAACCCACCAAGCAAGAGGAGAACACACATAGCATGTCCAGCATTGCCTGAGGCAATGAGGCTCCTGATCACACCACGGCATGAGCCCCCTACACTGGTGCCACCAACAAGGGTGGCCTCTGCTCACTGCAGACATGATGGGAATTCACAGTGTTGCCTAAGGGGGATAAAACCTTGTTCCTTCCTTTGTACCTTTGGGGTTGAAGGTCATGCCCAGCCAGGCACCCTTGGACGGGCCCTCGTATGCCTGGAGATGCTCCCACACGAAGACGTTTTCCATCTCATCCTGGATGGACAACACTGTACCACCAACTGCGGAGGAAAGAGTGTCAGGGAAGATCCCAGAGCTTGGAGGATGGAGCTCTGGAGCAGCAGTGCCTGAGAGGACAAAGCTGAGGAACCATGCACAAACCACATGGGCATTGGGGAACCCCAACACGTAACAGCAAGGAGGAGACGATGGCTGACCAAGGCTGGACATGGGCGCAGGGACAGGGGTCCCATTCATGCACCCACAGGCATCCTGGGGACCCCATTCTCTTCCATTTCCAAGAGTGCATCACCCCTCTCCAGCCACCACAGTCCCCCCGTACCTTTCTGGCATCTCCTCATGGCGTCTTTCTGCCCCAGGGTGATCTCCATGTGGAAGGTGTAGCAGTAGTCCCGGAAGGGGATCCAGGATGAGTCCTCCAGCGACTTGGGGCAACTGCCACTGTAGCTCCACTTGTGTGTGCGGGGGGCACCTGGGGAGCACACGATGTATTGGAGGTGTGTGGGGGAGGCAGAGGGTGGTGGGGTCCCACAGCACGTTGGGGGACCCAGCCCCACAGGGATGCACACATAGCTCCAGAAGTTCCCTGGTGGGATGCCATCTCCAACCCTTGGTTGCTTCCCACCTGGTCCGCCCCACGCCGAGCCCCCACGTCCCCCTGGCCAGCACCTGCTTGGAGCTGGCAGATGCCCCCCTGCAGCTTGGTGTCACAGCCAGCCGTGCGCCAGCTCCCATCCACATCCATGTAGGAGCAGCCGGCAACCTGCTGCGGTTCCCCATCCTGCCAGTTGGTGTAGAAGAGATTCTCCTCCGTCAGCCATGAGTAGCTCCGGCCTCCCTGGAGAACCAAGGAGAGGAGAAGCTGGAGGCCTTCCACAACCCCCTGGGGGATCCCAGCCCCAGGCGCTTGCCCCTTCCCTCACCTCGTTGTTGGCCAACCCAATCCAGAGTGGAGCCCGTAGGCTGCTGATGGCCTGAGTGAGGAAAGCCTGGCTGTAGGGGTCGGGGATGGTGGCCAGGGTGGCGTTGAGGGTCTCGCAGAGCAGCAGCGCCTCGTGCCACCTAAGGGGTTTCTGCAGGATGCGGTAAGTGCTGTTGTGGTAAAAGAGGGTGCCAGTGGGCGAGGGAGGGTACGACGTCCGTGCAGAGCTCAGGGACGGGTCTGGGGGAGCAAAGAGACATGGTCAGAGGGCACGGAGGGCATTCCTGCATCCCAGGGAGTCACCCCATCGTCCACCCCTCCCCAAGCTGGGGTGCCCCTGGCAGCACTGTGCACAGGGCGTGGGCACCTGGGGACATCCTGGTGCAACCAATAGCCCGAGAGAGGCCATGTCCCCAGCGGTGACAAGCAGTGACACCCCAGTGCCATCCCTACCTTGGGGCTGTCCATCAGGATGCACATCCCTATGGGACGTGCAGAGCCAGGCTAGTGTGCACAGGTTTGGGGGTGCCCCACAAACTGCTGGGTCCACAGACTCCCCTCCCAAGTCAAGTCCATGTCCCCACGCTCCCCCATGCCTCCCCCCAGGCTGAGTCCATTGCCCCAAGCTCCCTGGCCACAGCCCCACCCCAGCATGGGGCACCGGAGTGATGGTGACGGGTCCTCAGTGAGCAGAGATTGGGGCTGTCCCCCCCACCTCGAACTACCTATGCTCCGCTGGCAGATGTAGCCGTGCTTCTCCTCCAGGCAGCTCCGGTCATCCCAGCGCCCCGTGAAGTGGGGGGGTGAGCCATGCCACACCACCACGCAGTTGGTCTGCACAGTCAAGGCGCGATGTCAAGCACTGCCCTTACCATCGTCATCCCACCCCCAGGGACACCTCCACCCCAGGGACACCACCCCATGGGGCCAGTTCCTGCTCTGCCTTTGGAGAGCCACCCCAGCAAACTAAAACCTTCCATCCTCATGGTGGGACATGGGGCTGAGACCTTCGCAGGGGATGGCAGATGCATTGGAGGAGTCTCACTCACCGGCTTGTCGCGGGGGCTGGAGGCGCCACAGCCTGAGGGCTCGCCGGGCGCCCAGCTCACGTGCCGCAGCGGCTCGCCATCCACCCACTGGAACTCCCTCTGGGCGTCATGAAGGCCAATCCACAGGTCAAAGGAGATGTTGGGCAGCATGGATGTGATGAAAGCTACGAGTGACAGCAGACGTGCTCAGGACCACCCCTTGCAGGTCCCCAGCCAGCGGGGCCTGTGGGGGCAGGGGGGACCTACCCTGCTCCAGGGGGCTGGCGATGGTGGCCAGGACGGCACCCTGGCTCTCACACGCCTGCTTCGCCTCTGGCCACTTCACTATCTTGGCTTTGTCGTGGCCATTGAAGCTGAAACACTGCGCAGGCAAAGGCACGGGATGGTCCAGGGTGTGCAGCTCCCCCCAGCAACCCTGAGCCCTGCACCCTCCCCACTCACTCACCCTCTGCAGCCCCATTCTACCCCAATGGTCCTTCTCCCCTTTGCACCCTCATACCTGCCAGCCCCCCAACCCCAGAGTGCACCTCTCTCCCGGCATCCCTGTACATGCACCCTCCAGCATTTCCCCTAAAACACACACCATGTGTCCCTCTCCACCCTGCCATTTCTGAGCCACCCCCCTCTCCACCTTGGTGGGACTGGTGGAAGGCCAGGAGGTGGTTGTTCCCTCTCCATCCTGCTGTACCTTGCTGAGGAAGGGAAACCAGCCATGGGGACAGCCTCCACTCACAGGAGTGGGCAGCGGTGGGAGGGAAGGCTTCACGGCCGTCCCGTTGCTCCGCTTGCAGATGTAGGGCAGTGCCGTTAGGCATTTCTGGTCACCCCAGTCCTCTGCAGGGAGAGACAAGCTGGGCATGACCCCCTCCCAGCACTCAGGTAGGGAGGGCTCTGCTCAGCCTGTGGCTCCTGGCCCCTCCGGAGCCCCAGCGCAGCCCCATCCATCCCCTCACCTCTGCCAGCTGTCATGTACACACACTTCTTGTCCTTGTTGATGGGCCGGGGCTTGCCTGGTGCCCAGGAGATGAAGTTGAGGAGGGACCCGTCAGACCACCTGAGAAAGGAACCAGCAGGAGCACGAGGCTGAGAGGTGACTTGGCAAATGGGACCAGATGCACACCCTAACCAGGACTACATCCCACTAATGCCCTCTCTTGGGTGAGGCACCTCCATCCCAGCACCCCAGGGTGGTCCCCTGCAAGATGCAGCCACTGAGCTGCGGTGCTCTGTGGGCTGGGGATGGTGGCATGAGGATGCACAGGGACATGGTGGCTTGGTCCCAGACTTACTTGAACCTCCCGTCGTTCTCATAGGTGTGCAGCCCGATCCACCAGTGTTGCTCCTGTCCCCTGGAGAACTGCATGCCCAGAGAGCACATGTTAGTGCCCTGCAGGGACTGGGTGTCCTTGGGGACAGCCATGGCCACCATGGGCATGGGGACGGGCAGCCCCCCTGCAGGGCAAAAAGCATCACCTTGCTGTGCCCCAAACCTGCACCCAGGCACCGAGATCTGCCGCCACCATACAACAACCTTCTTGACCCCAGTGGAGCCCACATGTCCCCAGATAATGTCCTTCCAGCACAGGATGGAAGAAGCCAGGGAGGGAGCAGCCCAGGGAGGCAGTGGAGCCCGTCAGCACCCAGGGAGGTCCCTGTCCCACCGGTACCTTCTTCAGGTTCTGGCCCAGGAAGCGCAGCTCGGCCTCGCCATGCACTGACACCAGTTCCGCCTGGAACCAGCTGCAGATGCGCTGAGCCTGCACCCACGTTGAGTGGTGCTCGAAGAACTTGTACTCAGCCTCCTGGTACTTCACCCACTCTTTGCTGCCTGCAGGTACGGATCCAGTGTCATGTCATGGCTGTGTCACCCCCCACTGAAGCCACTGGCACCCAGCACCCCATCCCTCAGTCCCCAAGGGGTTGGGTTGCTTTGCTTTTGCCCCTCTCCTGTAGGGAAAGGGTCAGCATCCAGCCGAGGGCCCTGATCCTGTCTGGTCCCTGCAGGGAGCCCTTGCAGCCATGCCATGCAGCAAGGAGCAGCAGGATGCCTGGGCTCCTACAACCCTACACAGGATCCATCCTCTTTTGGCTAAAGCTGCAGGGATGTCCTGCAGAAATCACGCTTCGCTTCTGCATGCGACGGGGTGGCAGATGCCCAGGGAGGATGGTCTACACCGGACAGACACATGGCCACAGCCAACGCACCTTGGGTCGTGATCTCCGGCTCCTTCACATCAGCCCCTGGCAAAAGGGCAAGGAGAGGCTGTCAGCAGGATGTGGGGCTGGGATGCTCCTGCTTATGCTTGCCCACAGGCTCCAAGGACAAGATGCCCTCTCAATTCCTCCTGGGATTGGCAGTACCTCTCCTATCCCCTGAATTAGGACTCATTCTCCCATAAATTACAACCTTCAGAAGGGAGGTGAGAGGGTCCCCCTGTACCTGCTCCACCATCCCACAGCCCATCCTCTGCCAGGTTATTCAAAGCTGAAGGGTTTGGGGGTCTCTTTACCAGGTACCTTTAGGTAGTTTGCAGATCCAGTCCAGCTGGGCTTCGCACTGCATTGGCATCCACTGCAGGGAGGCCAGGTCCAGCACCGTGCAGGTCCGGATGTCATCATCATCGTAGTTACTGCGGTCAAAGTTGTGGTAGAAAAACTGGGGGTTGAGAGAGACAGACGGTGTTGGGCATTTCCACTTACACTGGATTTGCCACCTGCTGCATCCCCAATACCAATGGGATTCATATTGCCGCAATCCCCCCGAACTCACCCCCAGCCCGTCGCTCCACCTCCAGCTCCTGTCCCCTGTGGGGTCCCGCCGGTTCAGGCCAATCCAGAACCAGTGCTGCTCGTGGAGTTCTGGCTCCGACTCCCTACAGGGAGCCAGAGGGAAGAGTGAGAACACCTCCCACACACCAAAACAGAGCTTTTTATATTTATATATGAGGACTTATTTATGATCTGGCAATTTTTGGTTTGGTTTTGCAGCCTGCTGTCCCCACAACACCCAAAGGCAGAAGCTTGGATAACAGGCACCTTAGTGCACACTGGCTCAGGGCTAAAGCAGTTTTAAAACCAAGCTCCATCCCCAGTCTACGCTCAATTTCCTGCACTTCTGTATTCTCTCCTCGGTGTAGCTGCACCAACGAATGCACTTTCGGTACACACATTCACACTTTGCAGAGCCACATCCATGCATGCCAGAGGACAGGGAGGGGTGTGAGCTTGTGCCAAGCTCTCTTGCACAGTGGGATACACACCGGTACCACCAGCCTCTCACCCGAAAATCTTGTTGAGGGTGTTGGCGACGAAATGCTCCTCCTCGTAACTGCCCAGGCTGAGCAGCTGGGCCCCCAGCTCCCGGCAAAACTCCTGTGCTGCGATCCATGTCTTCTTCTCTTGCAATTTTTCAAAGTTGAACACCTGGGGAGGGGGAAACCAGCAGCAGAGGGGGCTCAGCATCAGGAGAGGAGCAGAGCATCGTCCCCACCCTGCAGTCAGCAGCATCCTGGGACATGCTGCCATCCCTCAGCCCGAACCATGCTCATGGGGTCCAGGCTGCCCTTTGCAAGCACCAAAACGTGCTCATTCATCCCCCCCTGCACCAGTGGGGACCCACATGCACACCCCCCCCAATGGCCAGGGCAAGTCCTCCTAGCCATCGTTACCTTGTAGCAATGACGGAGCTTGGCATCAGAGCTCCATCCTGGGGGGCAGGTGGTGGCAAGGCTGGGTGTGGGGTAGGGACTGGGCAGCTCAGGGTTGACCGGGGTGCCCAGGTTCTGCCGGCAGATGTACTTGGCCTTGAAGGTGCTGCAGTTCTTCACCTCCCACAGCCCCATGGAGCTGCCAGTGGCCAGGGCCACACAGCCACCCTTGTTGTAACCTGGAGCACCCACGGGAGTGGGGAGGATGCCAGCCTTAGGGTCAGACCGTGCTGGGAAGCAGAGCCAGCACCCGCCCCGCAGGGAGAGGACATCCCCATCCCACCCACAGCCGCCCCCTTACCGGGCTGGTCGCGGTTCCAGTGGGTGTACATGACCTCGTCACCACTCAGCCAGCGGAAAGCACCTGTCTCATTGATGTCCTGCAACGCTGTCCAAAAATACTCCCCGTCCCAGCCATAGATGAGGCTGCTGACGTAGGCCTGCTCGAACCTGGATGTGTGGTGAGAGCAGGCAATGCTGCAACCTGAGGTGCTGAGCAGCCTGCGATGCTCCAACCTGTGCATGCAAAGCCTGGCTCTTGCGTCCCATCCACCCTCCCCCCCCTTGAGGGACTCATTTTGGGGCAAACCCACCACTGCTGGTGTGGCACTGACCTGTTAGTGATGGTGACCAGTGTGGAGCCATAGTCGGAGCACATCTTACGAGCGTCACTGTAGGGGACACGGTCCTCGCCCAGCCAGAAGCAGGAGGGGCTGTGCCACTTCCAGCCCTGGGCACAGGTGACAGGGGACATCTGCTACCATTCATCCCAGCCCTCCCCAGGACAGGGGGGTGCAGGGAAAGCAACGTCCCACGTCCCCTGCCACCACCTCTGCCTTCTCCTGTGAGGTCTCCTACCCCCGGCCACCCTGGCCTGACCCTGCTCAGCTTTGAGCTCTAACAAGCCCCTGACCCCAGAGCACATGGCTGCAAGGAAAACAAACACCCAGGCAGCTTCAAAGCTGGGGAAATGGCTAGCCCTGCCGATGTCCAGCCCTGGCCAGGGCCCGGGGATGGGAACACAATCCTCCTCTACATGCCGCGGGGCTGAATCCAGAGCGAGTCCCACTGCAGCCTGCTTTAATCCCTCACCATGTTGATGTTGGAGCTTCTCCGGGGCTGGAGACACAATAGTGCCTGTTTTCTGCCAGAGCAGGGAGTGGGACGGCCCTGGGGCTGGCAGCGGCCCCAGGAATCATCTGCGAGAGGGGACATGCACATGATGGAAGAGCAAGCTGGGGTGGGAAGGGTGAAGGGGCTCAGCCAGGGAGGCAAGTGGTCCCAGGCTCAGAGACCCTCCTGGCACAGGAAGAAGCATCACCAGGATTTTACCCCTGGGTGCCCTGGACATTGGAAGGGGAGTGGGGGACGTGTGCCATCTGCAGCATCAGCAGCTGGGTGAGAAAGGAAGTAGGAGAGCAGCTTTGAGAGACCAAGAGGAAAATGACCCCAAATCCCATTTTTTTCTCCTCAAGTTCCTGCTCCTGCAGCCTTTCCCCAAAGTTAGCAAACCCAGGTGTGGACCCATTGGCTGGGTCCCACTGGGAACAGCATGGATGCCCCTGAGCAGCCAGGAAAGGGGCCCTGCATAGGACAGTGCATGTCCCTGATGTCCTCAGAGGGGTCCCCAGCCAGCCTTGGGCCTCAGCATCACTAAAATCATATGGGTGCTCTCTCATGCACTGAGCACCACAGCAAGCCCCCGTGATCCAAAAAGGGGCCAGGATGGGACCGCCAACCCCAACTGCTGCCTCCAGCTCCCAATGCCGGTGTGCCCCCACATTCCTCTCCGGCTCTGCCTTTCTCATTGCTCTAACCTCCATCCCTCATTGCTTCCTTCAAGGCTGTTCCAAAAATAAAGGGGTTTTGGAGAGAGGGAGAAAAAGCAGCAAAGCCACCAAGAGAAAACAGCACAGTGGCTGGAAAGGACTGGAGTTGATCCTCCAAGCAAGACGCCACCTCCTCTGCATCCAAGTGGCAAATGGCCCCATTGAGGATGAGGAGGAGGAGGAAGGATGGGAAAATGCCTTTCCTTGGTTCATTTATCACTCCCACTTTGTTTCCCAGCGAGTGCAAATCTCTGCTGGGCACCCAGGGCCAGGGTAAGACTGTGGCTGGAGAGACAGGAGGGCGTTAAATCTGCATGGGGACATCCTATAAGGCCTCAGGACTACCGCGGAGACAAGCAGGACGGGTGGTAGCACATTGCCACTGAGCGCCTTGTCCCCAGCACCCGCCAACACTGGGGCTCCTCTGACTCCAGCTGGTAGCCTCCCTCAAATGTGGCCTGGTGTGCCAGCTCACCCCGCTGCCGCACTCCTCCCAAACTCTTGCAGAGCCAAGCGGCTGCTGGAATTTGTCTCTGCTGAGACAGGGTAAAGACCTGGGAGGAGCCCAGCCACACCTCAGGGAGCTAGCCCGGAGGGGCTGCTTGCTAGTCCGAGCGTGAGTGCACACTGGCTTGCTTTGAAACTCTGGGAGACGTTCAAGGGAGGCGGCAATGCCAGGCTTCCTGCTTGAAGACTTTGCAGAGAAGCACAAAAGCAACTCCCCAGCAAGTGTGGAAATGGGGCAGCCTCAGCCCTGCTTGACAGTGGGGGAAACTGAGGCAGAGACTGGTCCAGGTGAGAATCCACCCGTTTGGTGGCTGTGTCCCCAAAACGCCCATATCCTGCACAGAGAACACAGCCTACCATCACAGGGCTGGCAGTTACATCCGTCCTGCCGTGCTCCTGCACGGAGCAGCTTTGCTGCTGGGTTTTGGCATGGAGTGAGGCAAGGGGGAAAAAAAAAAAAAAAGAACATCCCTGTTGGCAACCCAGCCAGCCCAAGGGGGAGGATCCTGGAGGATGGAGACATGTTCTGTCCTAGTTTCTTCCCAGAGTCTCATGCAACCATGGAAGCGAGGGGCTCAGCAGCCCCCAGGCACAGACCTGCAGCTCTGTGTGCTGCTCACCAAGGCTCCCTGAAATCATCTTGGGGAGAGGTCCCCTGGGACCCCAAAGACCCGAGCATCAGGCAGAGATGTGGAGCAGCCAGAGCCACCTCACCTTTCGGCACCCATGGTCATCCTCCTCCTTCTCTTGGCTCACCCGACCGGGCTTTTTGCAGATGGACGGCAGGGTCTGGTTGCATGGGCTGTCGTTCCACCTCCCCTCCTACACAGGGTGAAGGGCAGGATTTAGCCCAGCCAACAGCCCAGGAATTCCCCAGCCCATCCACATCCATGTTGGGTCCCCAAACTTTCCTTCCCTACACCAAATCCCCAAGGATGCTGTGCTGGATCCCTCCTATCCCAACAGCTGGGATTAGCCAGGTTCAACCCCAGCCAGAGATGCTCCCCAAGGTCCCTTCCCCAGCCATGAGGATGATGCAGTGCTCTCTGCAGGGGTGCAGGGTGAACCCCCTTCCCCAGGCTCTCACCGGTCCCCAGATAGTCACGCAGTCTTCCAGGCTGTCGCGGAAGTTGTTGGGCTCAAAGGGGTGCCAGTAGGTGAACCTCACAGGTGTCCCATCCGACCACTCAAAGTTCATCTGCAGCTTGAGGTCATTTAGGCCAATCCAGAGCTCCTCCACGTCTGCCAAGACAGGAGGGTCCGGGAGTGAAATTCCCCCTGCCTGGCTGAAACCCTGCATAGACCTCACTGGTGACATGAGCCTCCATGATGAGACCGAGCTCTGCAAAAGCGTCTGCCAAAACCCCTTGCAGGTGCTGCAGGGCTCAGCCTCTAACCCCAGCCATGCCAGCGTGCAGGGCAGGGCAACTTCTGCCCACAAGGGGAAAAGAGACCCACAGAGGAGAAAACCCAGCAACATTTGCCAGCAGTTTTCAGAGACATGCTGGCAGCAGCAGAATGATAAAAGTCTGGACTTGTGGGCTCAGGTCCAGCGAGCTACTGGTTTTCAACCATGCCCTCCTATCCCCATCTGCTCCCAGCCTGGGACCGCTGGCACGTCCCCCTCCTTCCTCCACCCTCCTACAGCTCCTGTCTCCCTCAGCATTAACTCCCTGCAGCCCCTAGCCCTTCCGTAGTCCCCGCTGAAGTCTGGGTCCCCTAATGTCCCCGTGGCAGCTTCCTCTGCGGAGCAGGGATAGGCTGTGGGCTTGCAGGAGCACATCATTTGGCTGGAGGGGCTGCATTTGTATGGCAACAGCAAAACCTGAGCTGAGGGTGACCCTAATGAGGGGTGGCACAAGCAGGGTCCGGAGGATGGTAGCATGGGTGCTCCCCTGTACCACCATGCATGATTGCTCAGGCTGAAACTTCCCAAGTACCGACTCAGCTCTGACATATCCAGCGTGGGAAACTTCAACCCAATTACATCTGGTTGAAACTAGAATAGGAAAGAGAAACCTGGGACACCATAGGTAGAAGTTCCCCCTTCACTAGACCTGCTGCGGGGCATGCTTATGTTTTGGGCAGACTTAGCAGTAAGAAATGCAGGCTCCTCCAGCAAGGCCAGGACTTTTTTTTTTTTTTTTCATCTTTTTCTAAATTAACCAATGGGACTAGCGCCATTCCCAGCTGCAGCTCTATATTTTCTTGCACAGTACCGCAGGCTCCCAAGAACGGCTTTTACATTTGCTGGATGCAGGATGTGCCTGGAGCACAGGTTCCTCCAAGCAACACATTACCTCCCAGCCTGGGGTCTCCACTCCCTTCACAGCCACAAACTAATTCAACTTTGCAGACTCCATCACACAGAAGTGACCTTTCCGTAGACCCCCAAATTGGATGGGAAGGGTGCTGCGGACACAGCTGGCTCCCCCTTACCTTGCTTGATCTGCTTGGTGACAAACTCCAGCTCGGAGAGCGTGTGGATGCTGACCAAGTCCCCCCCGCTCCGCAGGCAGGTCTTCTTTGCCTCCTGCCAGCTCTTCTTCTCTCCCACCAGGCGGTAGCAGTTGGACTGGAAGGGCTGCCAGCTGGGCTCGCAGTCCACCTTCACCTCCGACCACGAGTCTAGCAGGACACAAGGCAGCCTGAGGGCTCCTGTCCTGCTCTCCAACCCCCCCCTTGGCAGGGAGAGATCACGGGCAGGGACCACAGTCACACTGGGTGCTCAGGAGACCAAGCCAAAGCAACAGTGGGAAAGCTATGGCCAAAATGTAACATGCAATTGCAAGGTGTGGGCAGCGGTGGCTTTAGAGCTCCAGGGACAAAACAAATTCCTTTTGTTTGCAAAGGAGTGACAGCAGAGCAGAGCGGAGAGCACTCCGTCCTCTGGGGACCGTGGGGAACCTCCTGCTCCTCTTGACTCCTCCTCTATTGCCCAACCTGTAGCTGCACCAAGCACTTCTTGGGGAATGCTCCTTGGGGAGGACTTTTTCCAAATCTAGGCGCTGCCTGGGAGCTCCATCACTGCTCCGCACACCCAGCGCACCAGCAAGGTGGGGACACCAGGAGCATCTCCACGGGCTGCTCTGGCACTTAGACAGCATCCCCTGGCCAGGATGGGATGGGAGGATGCCTGGCCAGGATACAGGGCTACCCATTCCCAGTGCTACTCATCCCCACTTCTCACCTGTCAGGAACGGGTCGGCAGTGGCATTGGGCTTCTTCTTGCAGACGTAGGGGAGGGCGATGCCGCAGTCGCGGTTCTGCCACCCCCCAGACGACTCAGTGCGGATCACCCCGCAGTTCTCCTCACTGGGGTTGTCCGGCTGGTCTAGAAAGTGCGGTGAGGGCGAGACACTGCTGAGGGGCTGGTGGGGCTGGGACAGAGCCAGCAACGCTGCCCATGCTGGTAGGGCACCACATGAGGGCCAGCACTGGCAGGGTGCAGCTCTCCCTGTTCCAACACCAGTAAAGATCTATTTATTTTGTTGTTTTGCATGATGAAGATGTGACCTTGCATGCCTGGGATTATTTATTGTGCCTTGATCCACAAGGACCTGGAGCATCGTTATTTTACCTACAAACGTTGGATGGCAGTTGTGGGGGGGCCCACGGTACCAGACCTGAACTGTTCCGGTCTGTCCCCAAACTGCCTCCTGGAGGGCCTCTGGGTGCCAGCAATGGGCACCAGAGCAGCCCTTGCAACAGGTCCTTCTGCCCCCTGAGCACCCCAGGGTTAGAGATGGGTGTCTGCAGTTGGGAGAACACGCTTCAGCCACACTGTAGTACTGAGTTGGGATGCAACAACCCTCCAACCACGGGTGCTCAACCCAGGTTATCCCCAAAGCGGCTGACAGTTTGCAGAGGGACAATCCCCTCTCCAGTGCCCTGTGTCCTCCCTCCAGCCCTATGGATGTCCCAGGCTGCTCTGCAGCCCCACGGGGTTCTCCATCCCCAGGCAGTGAGGGGATACCTCAGAGCAGCCCGGGCCACCTCCCCTGCCACGGGGCCATCTCCAGTGGTCACAGACTATTCCATGGCCTCCCCCATAACCACCCCCAGCTCACCGCTCTCCCAGTTGAGGTACTTGAGGGGTGAGTTGTCTGACCACTGCCAGCCTCCATTGATGTCCAGGTCGTTGAGCCCAATCCAGAGCGTGGAGCTGTACCCTGTCAGCAGCCCTGGGACCGCATCCAGAGGGGCAGGCTGAGTTCCCCCAGCTCAACCCCTAGCCTGTCACCATCCCCAAACCAACCACCCAGGGCAAGCAGAGAAACCTGGCATCGGCAACGGCCACAGTACCACCAGCTCTGCCCTGGGTGAGGAGGGTGGGTGTGCAGCCAGGCTGCCATTGTCTCACCATTGATATAGGTCTGCTCATGGATCTCAGTGATGCTGAGCAGGTTGGCCCCTTGCTGCTCGCAGCTATTCCACGCCTCCCGCCATGACAGTGTCGACTGGAAATTGAACTGGTAGCAGCTGTTGGTGAGGTGGTCCTTGTCCCAAAAGGTCTCACAGTCGTTGCCTGTAGGGATGAGCACAGTGAGCACCCAATGCAGCCCCACCTACAACTCAAAGAAACCCCAATAGCCTCCAAAAGCCAGATAACAAGAAGCCAGTAGGGCTGCTCTAGCATTGCAGGCTGCTCATGGGAGGATGGATGAGCCAGGAAGGAAAGGGAGAGGCAGGAAAGCCCCTGGGAGGGATGAACATGGGGTTTCTGCTTTTCCCTGTGGGACACTGCCCCCCACTCAATGTCCAAGTGGAGAACAGTGATTGGTGGTGTTCCTCAGGGGTCGGTACTGGGACAGGCACTGTTCAACATCTTCGTCGGAGACATGGACAGTGGGATGGAGTGCACCCTCAGCAAGTTTGCTGACGACACCAAGCTGTGTGGTGTGGTCGTCACACTGGAGGGAAGGGATGCCATCCAGAGGGACCTTGACAGGCTTGAGAGGTGGGCATGTGCAAGCCTCATGAAGTTCAACAAGGCCAAGTGCAAGGTCCTGCACGTGGGTCAGCGCAATCCCAAGCACCGCTATAGGCTGGGCAGGGAATGGATCGAGAGCAGCCCTGAGGAAAAGGACTTGGGGGTATTTGTGGATGAAAGGCTCAATATGAGCCAGCAACGTGCACTTGCAGCCCAGAAAGCCAACCATGTCCTGGGCTGTATCAAAAGAAGTGTGACCAGCAGGGCGAGGGAGGTGATTTTGCCCCTCTACTCCGCTCTTGTGAGACCCCACCTGGAGTACTGCGTCCGGCTCTGGGGGCCTCACTACAAGAAAGACATGGAGCTGCTGGAGAGAATCCAGAGGAGGGCCACAAAGTTGATCAGAGGGCTGGAGCACCTCTCCTATGAGGACAGGCTGAGAGAGTTGGGGTTGTTCAGCCTGGAGAAGAGGAGACTCCAGGGAGATCTAATTGTGGCCTTCTAGTACCTGAAGGGGCCTACAGGATAGATGGAAAGCAACTGTTTATCAAGGACTGTAGTGACAGGACAAGGGGTGATGGGTTTAAACTGAAGGAGGGTCGATTTAGACTAGATGTTAGAAAGAAATTCTTCACTGTTAAGAGTGGTGAGGCACTGGAACAGGTTGCCCAGAGAGGTTGTGGAGGCTCCATCCCTGGAAGTGTTTAAGACCAGGTTGGATGGGGCTTAGAGCAGCCTGGGCTAGTGGAGGGTGTCCCTGCCCATGGCAGGGGGGTTGGAACTAGATGATCTCTGAGGTCCTTTTCCAACCCAAACCATTCTATGATTCTATGACTTACTCTTTATGGGGCAGAAGCCCCATCGCTCATCCTTGCCGTAGTCCTGCGTGGTGGCACACCAGAGATGGCCGTCCTCCCGCCCTGTGCTGGTGCACTCATGAAACCACTGGTTGTCGTACTTGAAGGGGATGGTGCATGGCTTCCCATGTGAGTTGCCTTGGATGGTGTAAATCTCTGCAGGGAAAGAGAAGCCCTTGCATGAGGCTGTGTCTGCAGGGGGGCTAGAGGGAGGTTTGGGGTGAGGGGCGCAGGTTGGTTAGTGCAGGGGCTGCCTGTTCCCTGGGGCTGATCCCCATTGCCCCAATCCTGCCTGGTTTTGCAGCTGAGCTCCCTGAGTAGGACCTGACTGCTGCACCAGGACTTCACATTTTGGGGCTGGTTTGGGTTATGGGATAATACTAACACCAAAGAAGGCATTACCAGAGTATGGCACGGAGCACAGATCCTCTTCGGTGCCGTACGTCCTCCACTGCGAGCTGCGTGCCTGGTCCCCCCTGTCCAGGGAGGAATTGCCTGGGCGGGCACCAAGATGCTGTGAGAGCTGCTCCCCGAGGCCACGGCAGCTCCAGCGCATGTTGACAGACTCGCGGTCGCACTCATAGGTGGCCAACGGGTGCAGCCCCACTGTGGCATTGGCCCCATGCCATGACACTCCTAGGCACTGCATGGCCCCCACGTTGAAGAGGCGATTTCGTGAGACCCATTTCCACTGCTGGGCTGGGGTGCTGGCATTGCAGCCCTTGGCAAGTCTCACCAGTGAGTCCTTTGTCTCCAGACAGCCCTGCACACCCGTGTTGTAGATGAGGAAGACTTTGGAGTCTGGGGAAAAAGCAAGAGGAAAGGCTTAAAGCATAGCTGGGGATTCGGCATCATGCCACACATTGCCCCCAGCCCTGCCAGAGCATCCTGGCGCCCTTTCTACACACAGCAAGTTTTGGGATGCATCCCTGTGCATAGCACCCAGCACGCTGGGGACCACCACTCGTCTGCAGATATAACCCCAGGGTTTGCTCTGATGCCTATCCTTGGGGTGATGGGCTCCAGGCAGGGTGATATGGATGGGTGTTTGCACCCAGAGCCAGCTGAAGCCTCATCGCATCCCCGTGAAGCACAGGCAAGTGGCTTTTCAGCATCGGAACCGGGACAAAGAGCTCATCCGTTCCAACAGCATCATCAGACCCATTTAAAATTGAGTTCCCATCACAGCACCCGGCCGCAGCATCCCGAGGCATTGCAATGAGTTCTATGTCAGAGGAGCCCACGCCAATGGCTTCAGCACCAGCCATCTGCTCCAGGCAGAGAAGAACAGAGCAGGAAAATAGACAGCATATCCGTCATTTTTATGTGTATTTGGGGATCTGTTAAAAAAACTGCAGAGCAAACAAGAACTTCGGAGGAAGGTCTTCCATCGTGCGAACAGGCGTGATGGAAAATGCTTGCACGCAGCCACGGCTCTCACGGGCATAGCCCCAGCAAATACGAAACGTCGTGTTGGGACTCTCCGAAATCCCAGCCCAGACGTTGGGAGGCAGGAGGAGAGTGAGGGGAATTGCTGCCAGCAGATAAAGCGCTAGTGCAGCTGCGGAGGAGAGAAAGGCTGATCTCAACACCAGCTCAATGCACGTACCACAGTCCTGGTACTGCAACCGCCCAACCCTGCATCCCCACGGCAATTCCCGGACCCCCAGCATCACCGAGGGCCACTCCAGGACATAAACCCATCTCAAACCCTGTATAAACCAGTAAATCCAGGACACTACACTGGGACACACTGCTCCAGCTGACATATCATTTTTAAAAGATATTTTATTTCTTCAAAAGCATCTTTATAAGCTAAAAAGCCACCCTCAGGGCTCCACACAGCCGTTTCTTGCCCCAACACCCCAGCGAAAAGCTGCCAAAAGCAGCACATCAACAAGACAACTTCTGTCAGGGATTTTTTGTTTTAAAAGCGACCCTTTTCTTTTTCCACTGCAAGCATCCACCAGAAGTCAAAGCAAACTCATGGGCCCCGCTATATTTAGCTTTGGTTTGCTTTGGTTTTTTGCCCTTGTATGAATTTTTTGGGCTGAAAAGGTTTTCATTTCCTATTCCCCTGCAACCTCACCCTGCCCCAGCTATGTTGTAACAGGCGGCTCTGGCACATTCGAGCAACAAACATCTCGGCTCAGTGAACTTTCCTGACTTGTGTCTGAAAGGGAGAAAAGAAATGGAGGAAGAAAGACACCCCCATTTTATTTCAGAGCTTCAGCACCGACCCAGCTCCAGAAAAGAAATGATGTAAAAGGCCAGTTCCCCAGCCAAGATAACATCAGTGATGATCTCAAATAAAGAAAAGCGAAGCTCGTTTGTGTGGCGATCTCCAGAGAGCAGACTCTGTGCATGTGCAACAGAAAAAGGCAACAACTGGAAGAAGAAACATTTAATTTCTGGGAACGTATTTTTCAAATCACGGCAAGTGAGAAAATAAGCAAAAATCCAGACGGGGCCAATTCTGGTTGGCTGACACTCAGGTCCCTTAAACTGGTGCTGGTGTTTCACCAAGTGGAGCTGGCTTGATCATGACCTGGACATCCGGAGACCAGCTCATCCCCTCCACCAAACACCCGTCTCACCATGCCAGCATCATCCATGGCATCACCCAGCCCATCACGCTCCTCTTCCCACATGCAGCGAGGGGTGGTGCAACCCACCACCAGCACTGGGGACATGGAGGGGAGGGTCTTTAAGCACTTCTGAGGAGATGCAGCATCAGTGCTGTGACCCGCTGGACACAAGTACCAGCGCTTAGGCAGGATGAGGCCTCCCTGGGACCCAGGCTGATGCCACACTGCTTTCCAAGGAGCCAAACACTGTCCTTTTGGTACTAGGAATAGAAAAAGCTGCTCTGCCACAAGCACTGCCATGGCCATTAGCAGCAGGGGTCAGCAACAGACACTCTTCTCTGATTATCTGCTAACCTGGCTTTGCAAGAAAAAATTAACAGCGCATTGGAAAAGCCCCGAAGCCAGCTCCAGGAGCTGGTGTCAGCGTGCTCAGTGCATTGGGGCTGTGCAGCACCATGCAAGGGCAATGCTTGACAGTGGCCACGCAGTAGCACAATGCTCAGAGGAAGCTGTCCAGACTGGAGGGAACAGCCCCAGGGCCGGAAAAGCACAAAATATCATTTTACTCTAAAAAGAGAAGAGCTGGAGGTAGGAAATTATAGGCTAAGGGGTTTGGTCTGCCCCCGCAGGCAGCTCAGCCCACAGCCCCTTTGCCCAAAGCAGGCAGAAGACAGTACCAAATGTGGCCCCCCCCAGTCCCTGCTGAGCCCTGGAGAAACAGGAAAGCTTTAGCACCGGCTCAGCCCTCACACCTCCTCAGCACTTCCATCTTCTCCCCTTGGAAAAACCACTGTGCACCAACGGTGGGGTGTTGCTTCTGGTGAGGCTGGAGCCAGGGGGGGGCGGTGGGGAATTACCAACACAAGCTCAACACACATCAGCAAAGGCACGTGCTGTGCTTCACCCAAAATATGCTTTTCTTTCACTTATTTATAGGGAATTCAGGGCTGACTTGTCCCCCCTCGGTGTCCGTGACATTGGCAGCGGCACTTGGTCCAGCCCCTGATGCACTGAAAGGAGCTTTCGGCCTCCCCAGCCCCCAGCCCAGCCAAGCCCAATGGGCTTTGTCACCTACGGAGGAAATGGCTCCCCAGGAGACCATCGGTCTTTTTTTTGCATGGCACCCCTTACATCTGCTGAATCCAGGTTCTTCCCAACCGCCTCCCAGCTGACGCTGGCTGCAGGCACTGTGCTGCCAAGCACCAGCCTGGCTGTGGCCGACTGCAGCTCAACCAACCGTGTTCAGCACCAAAACCAAGCACCGGAGTGAACTCTCCCCCCTCCCACCCAGCTGCTGATGAATGGGATGGATGCGGAGTTGGGTGGAATGGGACTAGTTTGTATCAACGATCCCCTTCTGCCAAGCCGGTATCACACAGAGTAGAACCAATCATTGCAGAGGCAGCTCCAGAGGAGCATTCCAGCGGGATAGCGAATGTCCCCGTCCCTTCCAGGGCCCCCTCTCCTACACTGTCCTCTGCAGCCACAGCACAGTTATGGGTGACTACTTTCAGAGATGCTCCTCGGGTTTTTTGCACCTGCCTGTGGACTTGAACCCCACTGGCAGAACTTCCCAACTGCCCTTTGGCTACAGAAACCCAATCATGGCAACCAATGGCAGCTCCTCCTCCCTGCCCCAAAGAGGAGCTGCCTGCACACCCTGTGCCTCTCCCTCTTGCATCCCACATCTTTCGAGCAGGGCCAGCTCAGAGCAGCTCTGCTCCATCATGTCCTGCTCCTCCCCCCCGCCATGCGGGAAATACCAGGATGCACACACTCGGGCACAGTGGGGGAAATTGGCCTTGGCACCAGCAGCTGAACGCTGCAGAGCTGGAGAAGCTGCGATCCTTTGGGGCAGCCCTCAAGGGAGTTTTTACACCCTGTGCCTGGCTCCAGGTTCTCTTTTTCCTTCAATTAAAAAAAGCAAGTTTTTAGCCAGCAGATAGTCTGAACTGAAGGGAACTCAGCTCAACCCTTCCCACAACAGCTTTACCAACCCACAGCAAATAAGGGAAGCTTCACAACCTACAATTTCGGAGAACGTGGGTAGCACCGGATGAGAGAGGCAACAGGGTTGGGGAGGCTCCAGGGGACAGAGGTGGCCATCAGTGACAGTAGACATGGAAAGCAATATGGCATGGCATGGTGTCCATGGCACCACCCTGCCCTGAGTGCACCCCAGCCTGGCCACCCACACCAGGACACCCAGAGCACCCCTGCTTCATTGCATTTGTCACCCTCCCACCAGCAACAATTGCAGAGCGAAAATTTAAGAGAGGACTGAAGCTACGGTTGGACCTCAATCCCAGTTATCGCAGGCTGGAGCAGCTCCAGAGCTTTGGCCACAATTTCATCTGACTGCACCCAAAGCGAACGCTGGCCCTAGCATGGCAGTGCCACTCCAGCTCTGTGCCCGCATCCCCTGCCACTACCTTGGCTCCTCCATGAGGCTCATCACAGCACCCAGTTGACGGCAGAGCCCTTCACAGCAACTCTGGGGCTGCACTGGGGCTCAACCCCATCCTGCAGCCACCCTGGTGAAGGTGCCCCCGCCTGGTGCTCTAACTCAGCATTGCCCTTTAGTTGGGGTGTCCCCAAAAAACCAGCTCCAAGCCCACTTGTGCAGGAGGCTGAGCATGCATAGAGCAACGGGGACAATCCCCTCCTTGAAGGTTTCTGTGCTGCAGACACAGCCATGGATGTGGTTTGCTCCAAACCACCCAGCAAAGGCAGCAAATCCTCAAAGCGCAGCATGGTGCCCCAGCCGCAGCAGCCAACCAGGCTCCATCGGGGCTCCAAGACCCAGGAGCTCCTCAGGGACTGCAGACACTCATGCAAGGAAAGTAAGCCGGCCAACGAACACCTTCGGTTGGATTTGGCAGCCCATGCAAAAGTTTTACCCATAACACTCGGCAGCAAGAAACCCACCCTTCACTTGTATGGTGCATAAAGAAACCTCCTTTTAGCCTGAACCTCCTGGTTTCATGTGCTCTCACCTACTAGGAAACAGGGCACAGCAGCCTCAAGACACCTGCTCAAAACTGCTGGCTTTTCAGCCTGTTATTGCTACCTGAGGATGAGCAGCTGCTCTGAAACCCACCAATGGAAGAAAAGCCGCGGGAAGTGGCAGCTCATTCACAATAAACAAGGTGGGGATGCACCAGGCTCGGAGGGAAACATCAGCAGCAGAGACACAAAACCCCCTGGAATAAAAAACAACAGAAAAAAAACCAAAAAGTACTGCTCATCAAATACAGGCGGGCTTCACCCAACAAATCGAGCTTCCAACAGGGTCAGTTTGCACAGCCCTGCAGGAGGGGAGATAACTGCAGGGATGGGGAGAGATCTGGCCCAAAAATTCACCTTTTGGTGTCATTTGGGAGTGCAGGACCCCAGGGCTGTGCCCCAGCATTGTGCCTGGCTGGCTCCACCAATGGATGCTGCAGGGGCACAGAAATGCCCCTGTTCCATCTTAAATTCTGTCTTATTGGATGAAATATTCCAAAACCTCCTTCCTGGAAAGAAGTTACCAGCAAAGCCCAGCATTACCACCACCAGCATCTGTGCTCCCAGCAGTCATTCCAGGCGTGGTTAATGCCATCCCCAAGGTCTCAGTGTGGAAAAGAGCAAAATCATGGCCAAGGCCATAAAGAGCAGCAACTTTGGGCCCAAGGAAGGAGCCCTCCAAGGGCTGGGAAGGGGAAACAATGATAAGAAAAACAGCAGCTGTACCTGTGGGAGCTCCTGACAGCAGAGCTGGAGCATCTCTGCTGCCATTGACCATGGAGTACAAGAGCAGCCCCAGCCCACAGGGAGGGCATCGATGCTCCACCTCCTGCCACAAGCCGCTTTTGGGCACCAATATACTCTTGCAACCCCTTAAAGAGGAACTTCAGATTAAAAACCAAACAAACAAACAAACAAAACACAAACAATAAAAGGGAGGGAGATGCAGATGATATGAGCAACCCCAGGACATGCCGTGAGCCTCTGGCTCAGGAGGGGGCACCGGCACTGCTCCCATCTGCTCGAGAACCGACAGCAGACACCAACCCATTCACCTCTGATGCTCCTAAAATAGTGGTTTGCATCAAAACAGGGATGCTGCCCAACATCCCACAGGCTCACCCCAGCCCAGCACATCCCTGGTGCTCAGCTGGGGCCAGATTCAGCTGAAAGTGGCTCCCGGCACTCCAAGCCAAGTACCAGAATGAAAGATGCGGGGTTTGTTCCTTTTTTCTTTTTTTCAAACATAAACCTCATGGAATAAGGAGCAGATCTCTTGTTACAGGGAAGAAAGTGAAGCTCTTGATGGCCTGGTTGAGGGTATGAAGCAGCAGGACCTGCACTTGGAGCAAAGAAACTCCTCTTGGCTTGCCTCATGGTGCAGAGAGAAGCCACTGTTTATATGGTGGGAGCTGTACAAGACAAGCTCCTTACTTGGCTGTGACCATGAAGGCTACCTACCACCCTGCTTACTCTCTGCTGCCTTGTAAAGATTTTGGATGGGGTCCACATACCACATTTCAGCCTCTCCACAGACATTAAGAAGGCCGTTCTCCCTGCACCCTGCCTGGGATGCAGACAAGTAAATGCAGTCCATGGGGGATGCTTGCCTGTAGGCAGCTCAAGTGACTCATCCAAAGCCTTGGCAGGGGACAAGGGAGCCAGGAGCCCCAGCATTTGCCCTCTGGTACCCAGCAAAGGGTAGAAGGATATAAATTTTCCCCAAATTTCCCCCAGACCCACTCCAGGCTCCAGCCCCGCAGCAGCTGCATGCATCCAGAGGTGGAAATCTCAGGTTTGCTGACTCCCCAGGAACGCAGGGAGAGGAAGGCAGCGCCATCCACCTAATGGGCTCCAGCCTGGGATGGAGGAGTGCGATAGACCCAACCAAGAGCACAGCGGGGAGTGCCAAAGCATCCCTCCCAGGGTGCAGTGGCCAGGCTCGCCACGCATGTCCTGTCCCACATACGTGTTCTCACTCAGACACAAAATCCTGGCAGTGGCAGCCTCAGCCACATCCCAGGGGGACTACTCTGGCCCTGGCTTGTCTGACTGCCACCAATTTTCTGGCCCTGAAGCATCACCCACCAGCACTGCAGAAACCCCTGGCCAGCAAATTCATGTCCACATTCAAGGGTGTGATGTGACATGCGGGACAGCCCCAACATGTGTCCCCATAGACATGGTTCCAGCACAGTTGGCTGAAAACTCCTGAATTTTTCAAAACTACTAAAGAAACTTCCAAAAAAAAAAAAGAAAGGAAAAAAAGATCCACATATCTCTCCTCCCTTGTTTTTCCAGCACCACTCTTGCTATTAACACCCTGAGCGGTGCCATTGGTGTCTCAGGACAGGGAACCTCCATTTCACCAAAACCACGCACATTTACACAGCAAGGACCAGCCCCTGGTATCCCACAGCTTTTTTTTTTTTTTTTCCTTAAATCAAAATAATGTTTAACATGAACCTTTTCTCACCACATGCTCTTTGCCTGCCTCGTGCCCACCACTGAAGGGCAAGACTGGGGTAAATGGGGCTGTTGCCTATAGAGCCCAAGGTTGCAGTGTCTGGATTCAGGCACAGGAAATGGAAGCGCTTGATCTCCCCATTCCCAGTCTCAGCATCATCCTGCAAACGTGCCGTTTGACACGGAAAATCCCATTTATGTCCCTGTTGCAACAGAACGAGGTGCGGTGCAGGACTGAGCTCTTTCTGGGATGGGAATGGAGGGAGCATCATGCTTGAAAAACACCCTGTGCCCCCTGCAAACAGCCAAACTTTCGCTCCTGGGCTAAATAGTACTCCCAAGAATTTGCAAGTCAATCCACTAATCATTTTCTAATCCTTAATTAATTAAAGATGGGTCCTTTAAAAAAAAGAGCATCTGTGTGGGTGTCTTTTGGGCTCTGAGCAATCTTAAGAATGAGAAAAATGTTGATGCTCCACAGTCTCGGCAGAGTTTAAATTAATTAAAATCCTGCTTCTCAGCCGCACGTGAAGAACAAAATTTTACAAATTGCTTAAACAACCTTTCGAGGAAATGGCTGGGTCAGGACAGGCTCAAGGGGGCTGCGAGGCGGCCACCGCACACGCTCCTGCTCCCACCTGAGAGTCGGTCGTGCTTGATGGAGCTGAGCAGGGTACAATTCACCGAGGAGCGGTGCTGGGACCTCCAGCAAAGCTGTCGACGTGGGGTAACAGCCCTTCGCCGAGCATCCACGGAGGTACCAGAGGGAGTCTCCCTGCTAAAGATTTTATCAGCCAGAGAAGATGATTTAGCAGACAGCAACTGTACCCCCTCAGCTACCATTTGCTTTGATTTTGAGGCACAAGTGTTCACCGGAGAATATTTAAGAAAGAGGGAAGGCAGGAGCGTGCCTCTGCCCCACAGGAAAACGTGCAAAATCCAGCCAGAAAGCGGAAGAGAGAAACCAGCAACGTGGCTTTAAACATCACTGGGACCTCACTCCTGAAAATGCCTTCTCCTGTGCCAGCAAAGTGTCCTGGGGCAGCACCTTCCTGTGGGAAACCTCCTGTGGCCACCGCACACTCTGGGTGGCTTTGGGCG
Source organism: Aramus guarauna (assembly GCA_013400195.1). Taxonomy (NCBI): domain Eukaryota; kingdom Metazoa; phylum Chordata; class Aves; order Gruiformes; family Aramidae; genus Aramus; species Aramus guarauna. The sequence goes on along the minus strand of VXBL01006544.1, from coordinate 157,316 downwards.
AAGGGGACAGTTTTGCACAGCAGGCTAAATTTCTTTTGCTTTTCATTCTTGTAATTCTTGCGCAAGCAGCCATCCCTTGTCCAGCCGCCCCGTCGCGGTCCCCGCCCGACTGCTGAGGCTGCAAGCGTGCTGGGGCAGCAAGGTCCCCGGCTGTCCCCCGCACCCTGCCAGACACAGAGCCACTGTGCTTCCAGCAGCACACCTCCATTACTCTTTCCTGCTGCCACATAATCCAGAGACCACCGAGTTATAATTTTGTGGAGCTGCATTTGCCATGCAACAAGCTATTCCCACTGCAAGGAGGAAAACAGGGAGGGAGCTTCATGCAAAGGCTGCTCTGTTTGTTTTACAGGCTGTAAATTCTTCCATGGGTCCCTTTTGCCCCCTCCCCATGCTGCAAAACTGACATGGCAGCTTTGGCCTGCGGCTGCAGGGACTTAGTCCCACACAGGGCACCAGATGGTGGAGAAGCTGATCCAAAGCACCAGCAGTGCCACGTCCCCACACTGACACGGGGACCTTGTCCTGCCTGCAGGCACAGTGGAATAGGAGCTGCTGCCTCAGTTTCCCCACCACAGGCACATGGGTGCGCAAGCGATGCTGCAGAGATGGGTCAGTCGGTGGCAATATCCCATTAAGGAGCCACAAATCTCCTGTCAAAAGCCCCATTCCAGCTTCCCAGCTGTCCTGGAGCCAAGGATTTGGCACAAACCCCTCGAGGAAGCAACAGCTCCCTAGGGAAAGCACTGTCACCTACTGGGCAAGCCCCTGAAGCCCCTGCCAAGAGCATCCTTGTGAAGACCATTCGTTCAAGGGACACTTGGGACTAACCCACCCCGATCCCAAAATCCTAGTGAGGGTCCTTTCCAAGCTGCAAACCCAGCCTGGTGCTGGGGGACCTTGGGTGTGGCACCTCCTTCAGTGCATCCCCTGCCCCTTTCTTGTGCCGGGTCTGAGCTGGGGGCGATGCAAAGGGAGAGCAACAGAAAACTGGGGCCGTGCTGGGGAGGAAGAAACAAGGGCATCTGCACCCACCCAATGCTGGGATGCTCAGCAGGAGCAGCACAGCAGTGCGGGCTGGAGGGAGCTCAAAGCTGCCTTGTTCCTTGCCCTGCCCTGGCGTGGGGTCGGCTGCCACCACACTCCCACCTTGCCACCGCAAACCAGCTGGGACAGAGGTGCCTCTGTCCTCGGGCTTGCGCAGGCAAGGGGAACTTGCCAGACCTGGATCCCACTGACATTTTTCAGGGCGAAACAGCCAGAGTTAGTCCTTACAGGTAGCTAAACCCTGCTGAATTCAAGTAACCCCCTTAAAACCTGCAAAAGGAGAAATTCACATCCTCAAGGAAATTATGGGGAGGTTTAACAGGAATTCAGCTGTGGAAAACTGGGGGTTTGGCTGAGATGTCTCCAACCAGGAGCAAATCCTGAGACCACTCTCCTGGACACCCTGGGATGCGTGGGTCTTCCTCCCCATCGCCTCCTCCTTTCTCCATCTATTAGACAAGCAGTTTCTCCCAGCTGTGTGACTCCACTCCGGGGGTGGACACCTTGCCTGGCACGGGACCGCAGCACAGCAACCCAGGGTTGGCCCCTTGCAATGCTCAGCCCTGGGGAGCTGCTGGGCTGGGGGGGAAGAGAGGAAAGCAGGGGGCAAGGGGGGAGGAAAGCAACAGTGCCCTCCCATGCTGCCATTTCCAAAACTGCTTTGAATTTGCTAAATGTGCTCTAATAAAATAGGCCAAGGGTTTACAGTTGTTATTTTTCAGGCAAAAGTAGCCAATTCTGCCTTTTTTTTTTTTTTTTTTTTAAAAAAAAGGTCTTCGCAATAGGGCCAAATTAATCCAAGGAAGCAACAAAAGCAGTTCCTCGCTTCTGTGCGAGACTGTCCTGGGGTAAAAAGCGTCTCAAATGGCAATTCCAGGGGCCTTCCCAAGGAGCCTCAGGCGTCTGGCACATGGTGTCTTCGGAAGGTTTAAAA
>VXBL01006544.1:102893-153581 GCA_013400195.1 Aramus guarauna | reverse complement strand
GGGTGGGGGTGTTCTTTGGTGCTAAAACCCACTCACCTTTCAAACCATCAGAACCGAATCAGGGCAGCTGCTCATCCCTTCCTGGAGGTCTGGCTGGACATAACAGATCACCCCAAGGCACCTGGAGCGGATTCAGCATCGATGTGNGGGGGCTTCGCCGAGGGGGCGGCCGCGCCCCGGGGGGTTGTCTCCCCGTCATGCTACACAGCGCTGGGGCTCGGCGGCGCTGGTGGGGAGCATGGGGGTGAAGCAGGGGGGATGGCAGGAGCAGTGCACAGCCTGGCCAGTGCATCCCTGCAGCCTCCCGGCCCGGGAGGGCTGGCTCCCCCCCACACTGGGAGCACACAGCAGCTCCCAGCTCCCCATGTGGCCCCAATGCTGCCAGAGCGGGGCCTAGGGTGCGTGGAGATGCCCACGATGCCATCAGCCCCACATCGGGTCTCACTGCGCTGTGATCAAGTGCCTTCCCCTGCCTGGGACCTCAGCATGGGAGTCCACCTCTGCCAGCGAGAGCAGCCAAGGGCTTCTCTGAACTGCTGCCACATGTTTTGGGTTGCATCTCTGGGTGTTTGGAGGGGTTACATCATCCCAAGCCCAGTATTCCTGAGTTAACCCAGCTGAATCCTCCTCCATCCATCCCTGCAGCAGAGCTGGGCAGCTCCCATCTCACCTGTGGATGGGGGATGCTGAGGTCATACACAGCTCATTGCACCTTCCACCCACCCTGCCCAGAGAGCAGCCTTGTCCCTGTAGCCACAGGCGTGCTGGTACAGCACTCTGGCTTCCTGGTACTTTGCAGAGGAGCATAGGGTGAAGAGCGTCACGCAGTATCTGATGTGGATACCTCCCATATCCAAGAGCTGTATATAAAAACCTGTTAAAAACTTTTAAATATTTTTTTACACCTCCCCTCTAGGCAGGGCTGCCCAGCCTCCTCAAAGGCACACAAAGGGCTTACGCTGGAAAGCAGCATTTTCCCGATTTCACACAGCCATCGGGCTGTGTGTTTCTGTGCGAGGAGGCCTGCTGCAACAGGAGCTANTCCCCAAATCCCTGAAACCTGGGAGGAAAAAGGTCCCCATCACACAGCTGGGCACTTCTCAGGGAGTGGCTCACCTGGGCATCACCCTGCCTGGCCTCTGGAAAGCTGGCTCTCCATTTCCAGAGAATCAAGAAAGCTTTGAGCAGGGAGGTAGGAACGCTTATGGCACAGTGCAAAGATGTGGTTGCATTGGTGCACAAAGGGTAATGCCCATGGTGCCCATCCCATGGGAGCATCCCTGAGGATGTGGGAGCCTCACCTCCTCCTCGAGCTCTCCAGGGATTCGGGCAGCACAGGCGGAGGCATGTCATACCTCAACACACAGACTTGCCACACAAAATTCAGGCAAGATGATGCTTTTAATCAGGCCAAGATGATGGCAGCGCTCCCTTGAGCAGGGAGCAGGATCTGGCCCCGAGACAACATGACGTGGGGACACACATGTAAGCCAGCCACGTGTTGTTTGGCCATTCTTGTGAAAATAAATGAATCTGTTGTTTCCCAGCAAGGCAGGAAGGACATGCAGACCAGTACCAGGACAGGCTTTGGGGATGCAGACCCTCTGGGGGGCGGGCGGTCAGGGAATTAAGCGCATCAGCATCTGGGCTGTTGGGTTTTTTTAAGCCAGGGATTATTTGTTAATTGAGGCAGTGCTGGGAGAACAGCCTCACTCACCCTGCATGGCTGGACACATGCCAGGGGCTGCCCATAGGGAGCAAGTGCAATAGCCCGGAGGAGAGGGCCCTAAACAGATCCTCACTCCCATCCCTATGCTGTGGAGACCATTCCTGGGGGATGCTACCCACCAAGGCAGCGGCAGATGATGGAGCCATGAACTCCCATGAGTGGGACTCTCCATCCATCCCAGACATACCTGACATCCCTTTCCCAGGAGGCCAATCCCATCTGAAGGAGGGGACACAGCAGAGCCGAAAGGCTTCAAATCCCACAGAGCATCACTACCTCCTGGCCTGATTCATCCCATGTCTTGGAGGCCCCTATGCTACGTTTGATTAGAAGATAATTAGCACTTCCTAATAATTAATTCCTCCACTGTGGGCCAACAGCTGCTAACCCGCTCTCCTCCTAATTTGGTTTAGCACCAGTTGAGTTGCTACTTGTCGGAGCAGATCAGGAGGAAATGTGTTTTTCTCTTCCTCTGGGAGGTTTCCAAGCTGTCTGACCTCTCTGGCCCTAACAAGTTGCTGCCAGACGAGGGGATGTGGCTGTGCGCAGGGGACAGCAACTGCACCACCAGCCACGCTCTTGAGAGAGCTCTTTGGACCAGGTGAGGGGTCGGAGTGACGGGCTCGTGCTGGGCTTATCCAGTACTTGGGAAATTCAGTGTCTGCAGCCAATTCCTGCAGTCAGAGCATCTGTATCTGTCCCCTAGTTGGAGAAATAAATGCTATTTTTTGGCTGAAGCAACATACTGTATGGGGACAGTTACATTGGAGGGCCTGAAGCAGGACAGGGTGAAATCTCATCAGCTCAAGTGAAAAGCTGTCCTGCAGAAGGATTTGGAAAATATTTCTGGAGATGGATCTGTGCCACTCACCCACCTTTTTTGGCTGCAGGTCTGCCCTGGTCGGGAGCACTGGCAGAAAATAGGTCAGTGAGGGGTGTGCAACTTCCCACAGGTTGGAAAATGTCACTAACGAGCTGTGGGACCCAGCCATCCAGGATGGGAAAGAGAAACCCAGATTTGAAGCTGGGTGCTTGGTGTTGGCAAGGCACCTTGTGAGTTACTGAGTTTTGGGCTGATACAGGGCATGTTTGGTGTTTGCTTGTGCCAGAGGCACCAGAGGACAGGATGTGGGGACCTGTGGGCCATCAGAGCAGTGTCCTTAGCACCAGGCTTGAGGGCAGATGCTTTGAAGGAGGGATCCACACCAACCCATCAGCCACCTCCAAGGACTGGCAGGTCCAAAGGGTATTAGAGTCTGGGGAGGATACGGGGGGTACTTTATGCGACCAGGGAGGCTGCATGTCCTGCTTGATCATACTCTTCCAAGTGTGTTCCTCCCATCCCATGGCTCTCCGCTGGACTAGGGGTTCCAGGAGAGCAGTGCTGGAGAGCAAAGCCTGCCTGCAGGCAGTAGCCATTGAGGGGCTGCCGGTGCCACAGACTTTGCTTTGCTGCAGCAATTGCAGCTGGGGACCGCCTGCATGCTGGGGACTGGCAGCACCTGCCAGGCTCTGCCGCAAGCTCAGCCCTCTGTCCGCGCCACCTCGGCCTCATCCTGGCCCCTGAACAGGACCGGCTGGGCCAAAATCAACACCCACCTGGCAGGCGCTGCTGCACTGAGGTCACTGCTTAGGGAAGAGGCCGTCTTGGCGTCTGCTGGCTCCTCTCTCCTCTGCGCCGGCAGCGGCAGCAGGGGAAGGCCACGTCGCTCTCCACCCTTCAGAGACAGACGAGGGATGGCCAGGACAGCCCCAGTCCCAGCGATGGAGAAGGCTTCCCCTCAGAGCTTGCTGCTGGGCTCTGCACTGTGAACAGCAAGGGGTGGTTGGCACTCCCCTCACTGGGACCTGGGACTTGACACATCCCCCAGCACAGTGGGAACCCGCACAGGGTTATAGCAGGTGACTTATCGCCAAAGCACCCGTTTGAATTTGCACTCTTCCCTCCAGGGATGAGCCCAGAGACACTGTGCTCAGCTCCTCCATGCCCCAGGGTGCATTGGTGGCCATCAGGTGCATTGGTGATGATGATGCTCCCGAGGGTTTGGTTTTCCCAAGTGCCAATGGGTTCAGCGCTGGGAGAGGCATCTCAGTGCTGGTAGCTGGGGCTCTACTGAGCAGGGGGATGTCGGGGAGGCACCCTTGCTTGCACTGCAGTTTGCTCCCTATGCTCCACGCCTGAGCACAGAGACACAGTATTTAAGATCAGCCTGAGCTTTGCTCGACACTCAGCTGCGGGTAGAAGGATCCTGGCCAAAAAGAAGGGCCATTTCCCTGCCTCCAAACTGACTGTCCCCTTGGCTCTTGCAAGAAGCAGACAGGGCTTTGCCAGCTGCTGGAGTCCCTCCAGAGGCTCAGTCAGCCCCAGATCCCATCCCGAAATCCCTCCCCAACCCCTCCTCCCAGCACTGCAAAGAGGGTCCCTTTGTGGGTGCCCCGCACTGAGGCTCTCGGGGCTCTTTGCTGCTCTCTCTTCTGCAGCCCTTAAAAGTCAGGCAAGTTCAAGCTGCAAATAATTTATTAAAACCAGATGTGCTCACTCAAAGCTGCCACAAGGAATTTCGGGACGCTCCAGCCCTAGGAGGGCCAGGGCCGAGATCCCTGCCCTTCCGCCACGGGGGCGAGATGAGGCCGGGGGCTGCCTGGAGAGCAGTGCTGCACTCCCAGCCCACTGCCTCTCCTTCCTCTCCAGGACTCCTGAAAAGCAGCAGAGAGGAATTCCAGCCATTTGCAAGAAATTCACCTTTTAGAAAAACACTTTCTCCTCGTGACTCAAGAGCAAATTAGCAGAGCCGGGCTGCAGAGTGGGGAGCAAAGGCAGCTGGAGAGCAGTGGAGGACAGCACATCCCAAACAGCATATTCCTCCTGCTGGAAGGAGGGATGGGACCGGAGATCCCACCCTGTCCCACAGCACTTTCCAGCAGGAGTAGTTAGCCCCAGATGCTTTGTTTCCACCTCTGCCACTGTCTTATCTCATAGCCACGGGCACATCCCCTTCTACCTCCATAGCTCACCAGTCCCTTTAGCCTGGAGGGGTTTTGGCATCAGTCCCAACCAGTCTCTCAGGTTTGGATGCGAGTGGGTGGATTTTGAGGATTAACAGGAGCTGGGATGAGCCAATGCTGAACAAAGCAGGATTTGAGCCCTGATCTCGATGCAGAGCTGAGCCAGGCCAAGAGGAGGTTGCCGACACGGCAGCCTGCATCCCACGGACCCCGGCCAGCTCGTGGCTCCCGCACAGCTGGCAGCTTTGGTCAAGAGAGGACAGGGCTGAGCAGAGTTCTGTTTTTTTTTTTCTTCCCACAAATGCAAACCAGAGCCAAGCACCTTATAACCCACTGCCTGCGTTCCCCGTGGCTGCTTGAGTGGGGACAGGACATCTGACCTGCATGCGAGGCTGAGCCTCCCTGTCTTCACCTTGCTGTTCCCCACAGCAGCCCCACAGTTTTAGCTCCATCCCATGCCTTCTTAGCTCCAGCTGGACCGTTGCATCCCTCTGCCACATCCCTGCAGCCCAAGTAACAGTGCATGGGAGAGTGGACTGGCAAGGCTCATCCCACATAGGTGGGGAAGATAAAACCTCTATTTTTAGGCTTTACTGGACCAGCTCAAAGCACCGAGCCTCCCCTGTGCTGATCCAGCAGCCAGACAAGGTTTAGAAATAAGGAGCAATGGAAATGCTGAGCTGCAGCTGAAGGATGGAGGGAGAAGAAAGGCTGTGGCAACCCGTCCCACAGCAAGATGCAGAGCTGGGAGCAAAGAGGAGCACAGAGCAGCACAGGCCACTGGCAGCAGCTTGCAGCTTCTCACCAGACAGCACGCGCCAGCAGCTTCTCCATCCTTTGTGCCTCAATACAGTTAATGCATGAAATGAGAGAATGTCTAAGCCCCGGTCCCAGCTCCCACTCCCCTATCCAGCACAGACAATAGCATCCTTGTGACAAAGATGCCTGTTCCTGGATGTGAACATGGTGAGGGGAAGCCATTTGCTTGGCCTCTTGCCCCCACCCACGGCGATGGCCATAGGGCACCCAGCTGCCCCCAAGGGCTCCGCAGGTAGTGCCAGGACAAAGCAGAGGCTGTGGGCACAGCCATGTGCAGCAGTGGAAATTCAGGGTCTTGGTGCAAAGATTCCTCAGCATTTTGTAGAAAAGGCACCTCCACGCTGGGTGGGAGTCAGGGCTGCGCTGGGTCCTCCCCTTCCATGTGCTGCAAATCTCCTCTCCCCCGCCATGCTGGGAGGGGGAAGGTTTAAGTCAAGGCTGCTTGAACCAGGCTCATGTAACACCCAGCAAATAACATCCTCTGGCAGCAAAACTCAGGGGGACAGTGGCAGCAGTAGCAAACCTGTTGAGGGTTTGCCAGGTCACAAAATAAAAATTTGGCAGAAGGAAGCTCATTGCATAGCATGACTCTTAACCACTAACAAAGGGGACGAAGTATCCAGCGAGGCAGCCCCTCAGTAAAACTCATTTCTGCTGGCGTCAAACTGAGCATGTAATCCCCTGAACATCCCTGCTCCCGGGCACACCACGCACACCTGGTGGGTACCTGGCCCAGAGGCCTGACTGCTGCTGTAGGATGGTTGCGCATTTGCTGCTGAAACACTGCTGCCACTGCTGCCTCCCCTGCCCAAATCTGTGTCACGCCATCAAAACTAGCATAGGGGACCAAAAAAATAATCAATTGCAGCAGCAGGGAGGGAACCGAGCTGCCCTCGGTGTTTGGTTTCACTCATGCTCAGCTGAAAGCTGACTTTAACTTCAAGTGCAGTGAGGGTGATGTCAGGTTTGCAGAGAAACCATGATGGCCACCTACTTGCCTCTTCCTCCAGAGGAACCAGACTCTGGCAGGCAGGTACCACCCCATTTTATGGCCCCACATCCTGGCTGGGAGATGCCAGCAGAGGAGCTGGGCATGTGAACTGGCACTCCCTGGTTATTAAGTCCAGATATAAGCAGACTCAACATCTTCAGCTGCCAAGGTCCTTTTTCATTTTCTATTGTGTATATTTTTTTTTTTTTTAAAGCTGACAAGACTCAGCTGTAACAAATTAAAGGAGCTGAGTTTCTCATCAACGCTCAACATGGTTATTCTGAGTGACTGAGACCAGCGCCTCAGGTGTCCACAGGCTGGGGAGCGGTCGGTGGCACAAACAGCCAGGGCAGGGGAGTGCAACACAAATTTTCATCAACAGACACAAAAAACATGGGTTTTGTGGCTTGAACATATATAGCTTAAGGCAGCTATTATTCTATTGGAAATGAAAGACTAACCCACCTTGGATGTCCGTCTCTATATTCCAGCACAAGATCAATGCCAGCAATTAGGCAAGACTTGCTAATTTTCAGCGATAGCCTGCATGGGGAGGGATTCCCTGCTCCAATGCGGAGACATCACCACTCTGAGCTGTTGAATGCAACCTTCCTCCATTCTTCCTTATCTTGCCCCGTGTCACCTCCATGCAGCCACTGCAAGAGAGCTCGTGCCACCGCTACAAAGAGCAAAACAGTAAGAGCCAAGCAAATCAGTTTCTTAAAACTTATTTTAATATCCATGTCTCATCTGTTGGGTAGAGCCAAAACAGTCTGGCCTGGTTTAAGTTACAAATTCTTCATACACTTTTCTTTAAGTAAATGAACAGTGTGGCAATAGGGTCTGTTACTGGAAGTGAAACCCATATTAACAAGGAAGGTGTTGCAGCCAGAATTCTACCAGGGTTCTTCAGTGCTATCAGCCCCAGGAAAGGCCAACGCTGTCCCCAGGCGCCTGGATGGGTGTTGCACAGCAGGAATAAATGCATCTGACACAAAACTAATCACACCCACAGAGATAGCACACACTGTATGTCCAGGAAACAACGGGACTGGGATAGAAAAAACCCTTTTAGAATTCTCCCCAATGTGGACAGACACCAAATCATCAGTTTCAGCAAACGGTATGAAGTATCAACCCTGATTTCGCCTGACAGAGGCTGAATAGACGTGTCGAAGCGCTGCTTGCTAAACAGTTAACTTCTGGAATAGAGCAGCAGGGATGGAAAGGGCTGAGAAATTATGGCTGAGGATTTAAAGATGCAGTATTCCTCTTCTTTGTTTAAAACACTACAGATTAGAGACCACCTTAATGCAGCTGCAAGTGAATACATCCAATCAAAAGCCCAAGAGTCACTACAAAAACAGTAATAAAAAAAAAATAAATCAAAGCAGCACAGTTCTCCACTTCCCAGTCCATTGCTTAATTTCAACAGACTCCTCCATTTTTCAGTTAACCACAAGTTCCTGATCAGGTTTAAGCATAATATTTGCAGATGATGGCTTACAATAAGGCAGACAAGTGGTAGTTCTCCCCAAAAGTGCATGACTGAGAACATCACTTGCCACTAAGAATGCCATTCACATATCGAGCACCCCAGACAGCCCACATGCTGCTGGAGCTGCGGGTACAATCCTGGAGGTGCCACACAGAGGACAGTCCACACCATAGTGGTCTGGGCATTGTGTTAGGAAGTGTGCACAGGGCAATTTGTTTTTTAAACAACACCCGGAATTGTGGTAGTGCACTGCTCAGCTCCCTCCTGAGACAAACCTTGTCCTTGAACACTGCATCTTTAAATATTTCTGGCTATGAACTCATGTTAGGAGCACTCCAACCTGGCTGCCACATGTTCAAGTGCTGTGCTTTCTGTGTGTGTTTTCAGTTTTCCTTCAATGTAGGGGGGGGAAAGGGGGCAGAGTGGGGACAAGAGGCTTGTGTTTCACAGCCAGCAGGCTCCAGCTGAAGGTGTAAGACCCCTCCAGGTAGATTACACAAGGGAGGCAAAAATAATAATTAAGGTGTTTGCTCCTTTCTCAAACATTATCTCATCCCGTCTCATTTGAAATTGGATGCAGCAATCACAGCAAGTTAGGACAGTCAGCAAGTTTTAAGAGGAAAGTGTTAAGGGAGACAGGAAGCTTTGCTGCCAAGTCACCTAACTGAGAAGAGCAGACAAGTCTTCAGTTTTGGATTTTTATAACATGAACAAGATATGTACAGTACTGCATGAGCACAGATCACACTTGCAATCAACTGAGTTGTACTCCAATTCTTTCCCGTTCGCTGCCTGCCTTTTCAACAGTCAACAGATACTACGCTCAGGAGAGCAGAGAGCACGTTGTGAACGTGTTGGGGTGTGTTTTCAAAAAGAACAGCACTTCAAATAAATTAAAAAGGTGCAACCGTTGTGAGAGCTATGAAGCAGCAGCTGACAACCTTGTGGCAGTCTGAGCTGTGATCCAGTCTGATCACATGAGATCTATGTAGGCCTGTTCTCCTATGGGCTTCACCGCCCTCCTGAGAAGGTGAATTATTCATACGAGGCCACCCCAAGGGAGCAGAAAGCTGTACCATCCGCAGAATGGGCACTGCCATGAACCTGCTAATACGGGTTTCACTTTGAGATCAGAAAACTGTTTTCTTCCAAAAAATTGTTATTTTTAAAAAACTGAAATTAATTAGGGGTAAAACACTAACTCTAGTGCCATGAACAGGCAGGATCAACTTTTTTCCCCTCCAAAGGGCAAAGAGTCATATACCATCCCCAGCTGAACCTTGGTGCTTCGAGCTTTTCAGGAGATGTTACCTAAACTTTATTAAAAGAAAAAGAACAATGTTTAAATATCAACACTGGACTAGCCCAGTCTTTTTCCAACGTCCACATTCTTCATATGAAGCACACACGGCGTCCTGGATTCCCCAAGGCTGCATGTTCAGAAGTTCACAGTACATGGAACCATGTCTTTTTGTATTTTCTTGAGTTTCCCCTCCTTGCTCAGAGCAGCTACCCTTTTGTGGTCATTTACTAGATAAACCTCAAGCCATCTCCTATCCACATGGCTTGCCCTAGATGCCGCATATTTTCTTGATGAGAGTCGATGTCGTCATGCTCTATGGATGGAAAAAAGCAAGAGAAAAAAAAAAGCACCTGGTACAGGTTTCTTGAGACCCTTGTGGATTCCTCTATTCCAAAGCTATTTCTGAAAGTCTTTTTGCCGGTTTCTCAAGCAGTTTTTTGCCTATTATTCTGTCTCAGTTTGAAGAGCTGTTATTGGATGATCCAGAGGTTGATGCAATTGCAGCTCCAGCTGGGCTGCTTGTGGATACAGACTTGCGGATGTGAGGCAGCAAGTATGGGTCACAGGCCAGCTGCTGAACATCTATCCGATCCTCCTTTCGGTAGGCCAAACAACGTCTGATAAATGCCTGCAGATACCCCAAAGGCAAAACAAGAATCAGTAGACGGACAGAAACAGGAAGCTTTCATTGACAGATAACTTTAGGCAGTCTGACAACCCCAGTGCTGAAATTCCTTCCCTAGTGACCACAGAGACAGCCCAGCTCCTACACCAGAAGCTCATTTATTATCAGGAGAAAGCACCGGCAGAGACACACACTGCACTCTGTTCAGTCCTCAGCCTGACAACTGCAATGTAAACCCACTGACCAACCACTCTGCAGGAGGCAAGCACTGAACACAGAACTCCTGCTGATTTTAGGGAAATCAAGAAGAAGAAATTGCCTGTGCCAACGGCTGACTGACATACACAGTGCAATCAAACTTGCTGCAAGATGACTTACCTTTGCTTCTGGCGTGACTACTGGCTTTGGAGGGAATTGCACCTCAGTAGCTTTCAGAATTGTATTCTCCTGCAGAATATCTTGTTGTGACTGGTTGTGACCGAAGGGCTACCAAAAAAATGGAAGACAGTTGGTAAAGGTTGATGACAGGCCTTAAAAAACCCCTAACACTACTGTTTATCATCACTTGACATCAGCATTTTTCCAGGCCAGAAGCCCATGAATGTTGTGAAGGTGCTATGGATTCCAGACAGATGAGCAGGACACACTGCTCCCATGCTTAAACTGAAGGGACCAAGCTGAAATGTGTCTGGGGTGTCTCCATCTCAGACAGGAGGGATCTCCATCTGCTTCCAGAGCTTGTAGGTCAGCTTCAGCATGATGCAAGAGGGCCTTCACTTATCTAAGCTGACAGGAGGTTCGCCCACTTCAATCTTTAATGGGTTGGTTTCACCCTTTATGTGACAACGCTAAGCAACACAGTGTGTTTGTCAGCCCAGGTTTTCACAACACTTGGTAACCAAGGACTCGTGAAAACAAGAGTTGACAGAATCCTTTTCCTGCTCGACCTATTTCTTCTGTTGTCATAAAACAAATTACCTTTTCTCATGACAAATCACCTTTTCCTGATCCAGACTCTTCCCTTCCAAAAGCCTAAAAACTTCTAGAGTGGGTCTGTGTACCTACTTTTTTTTTTTCCTAAGTCACTTGCAGCTGAAAAGCTGTTATCAGTCTTGACAAAGATGTAGCGCATCGAAAGTGTCACAGAACAATGCCAGACCAAGAACCTCAGGTGTCCGACCCTGAATGATACACTTGTCCTGCCCATAATGGCCTCAGTGGGAACATGCTCAGTGGAAAGATGTTTGTCAGAGCATTGCTTTTGAAGGAAGTGCCATGTAGAGCAAAAACACAGCCTAGTAAATTCTCCCCACTTCATTAGCATGGACAGCCTTGAAGACAAGGTGGAAGCACCTTTTAAGCCTGGGAAGAAGGAAGCAGAAGTCAGGGCTGCCTCCCAAAAGGTTTGGGAATCACCACTAGGAAAGGACTTAAATGCCTTCTTACCTTTCTGCCATAGAGACACTGATAGAAGATGACTCCCACTGACCAGACATCAACTTTATTTGAAATCTTTGGAGGTTCTTTCCCAACCACAAAACATTCTGGTGGTAAATACCTGATTAGAAGGAAGTGACAAGAAGTTATGAGCAGCATCTCTAAATACTTTCAGTCTTTTTCTTTAGAAATGAAGGAACAAGGTTCTATGGATAGATATTGGCTTGGGACTCGAAGGACCCAATTTCATTCCTGTGCATCTTTGGGCCAAGATCACCCACCAATGCATACACCCCTTCAGGGATCAGTGATCCCAAGGACTCTCCAGACACTCATGATCTGTGCTAGTCAGCACAATCAGTTTCTTTTCATCACAGCATATAAAATACCACCATTTTCTTTTATCTTCAGAACTGGTATTTGTTGTTAAAAGGGCCTGGCCAACAATTCCACAATAAAAACACACAGCCAAAATACATATTTCTAGAAATACAACCCCAGATGCCACGTCCTAGTTAGAGACACTCAGCTTCGCTCAAACTACAGTTAGTTTCATTTTTAGAACAAAACTGTACAATACAGAATGCCTTAACAAATGTTACTATACAATTGTTGTCTATAGTGACAGTCTGCAGCTTGAGTAGTATCTAAGAATCACATAATAATACACAAAATACAGTGGTGCTCACTGTAGGTCTTGCTCTCAGCCACGGGTGATGCAGTGACAACATTTGGCCCTGAGGATAAAGTATCGCTGAAAACATCTTTCACATGACACTGGAAAGTGAAGCTCTGGCTGTAGACAGCACTGTGAGATTTACATCTTTTGTAAGAGCTAACTATGGATTTTCACCTCCTCATTTTGGTGGAATACTCTTTCCATCTCCCTGATGTACCTGAATTTGCAAATAGGTATGGTATTCTCCTCCTACTTGCTTAAACTGTGCCATTATGGACTGCGAAATAGCAGCCAAGCTCCACTCCAGAGCTCACTATCTCAGCAGCATGCAGCATATGCAGTTTTTCACCAGGCCCTTTGGATAAGAGATGGTTTTCAAACATATAAATGCTAACTCGCTGAAAAATAAAAAGCTGCCAGCCTCAAAAGGAGCTGTGTGACAAGAAGAGCCATTTCCAGGGTCTCAAACCTCCAATGTCTCAAGCTGTCACAGACAACGTCAGCACATACAGAGCTGACATAGATCCAAAGCTGTTTATAAACTGTTCTTGATTTGTAACTTGCAAGTGCCAAAGGCAACGCTTACCAGTAAGTACCAGCCCCCTGCGATGTCAGTTCCATGCCATCAACAGAGTTGTAGCTGTCATCATCCATGATTTTGGAAAGTCCAAAATCTGTGATTTTTATCTCTCCACATGCAGTACCATTGACTAGGAGAATGTTACCTAGACAGAGGAAGGAAACAGCCCCTTAGGATACGCATCTAGCAGGAAAAAAGAAGAATAAAATTGCATTGAACTCTGGCACTATGCATGAGAGGACAAGGAATCTACAGGGTGAGCTGTAGCAGCCTAGGGTAAGTGTTTTAATACTCAATACCCTGAGCTCCAGAGACAACTCAGCTCCCACCAAGCACTAAAACTGATCTGCCCATCTTTGAATGAGCCAACATTACTTGTGCCTCCAGATTCTGAGCCCTATTAGCCCAATGAACTTGATGCCCATGCTGTTTTGACCCCTCCCAAATGTCCCATTGGAAGGGCAGGTCAAAAAGGAGGATTAAGGAAAGAAGTACACATACACGGTTATGACTCATTCTGCCCAGAAGTCCTGACTTGCCCTGGCCTCTCAATAAGCTAGAAACTCCCTCCTTCCTGGCAGTGCTCCCCAGTGGCTTTCTAAGCTCAAAAAGGACAGTTACTGCTTAGACAAGAGTCTTTTACAAATCCATCAAGGATCAAGAAGTCAGATCATCACTGTTTTTCTCAAAGCCTACAATAAAGCAGCAGAATCATGTGTGGTGGCAGTGGATGAATCACAGCTTTAGACAACTGTAGGCAGAGCTCTGCAGCATGCTCAGACAACATGACAACTATCACAGCTGGAGGAAGAAACAGGGTCACTAGAACTAGTGCAACAGCACCACCTCCCGCACAGATTTCTTATGCTGATGCAATAAACCACAACACATACCCGTTACACAATGCTGATGAAGTGCCACCAGTACAGGGAGACAACCCAGGGAGAACAGCCCAAAGAGACAGCTGAATTTTACCGGACTAGGAAAAAAAAGCTATGTAGCCAAATACGCATCACTCCAAAAGACGGCACTTCCATTTTTCCCTCGCGACTCTGACCAATAATATAGGGAAATCTGCAGCAACATTTGGAGATGACCTTCGACACAGCGGATGTTGCCGAATTCAAAGGCAGACCTGAGCAAATGGCTTGACTGTATGTCCTCAGCTTTGTGAGCTGCCACATGATATGAAAAACCCTACACTTCCAAGTTAGTTTCTGCCACCAAATTTTCAGGCAGATGATTACACAAAGAATAAGCCAGAAGACTGGGAACATGAAACACACTAGTAATTAATGGAATCTTTGTGAAGCAACAACAGAAGCTCTCAACAGCAGAATACAAGCAGGACATTAAGAAACCAGACACTTGGTGGTTCAAGGGCTTGTTCTGAACAAGGAGGCTACTTTTTCTGGAATGTTACTTCCTTGTTTTATGTTGCAATTCTGGGACACAATAACCTTTTCACAGCATGTTCTATGCATTTTAAGTTTTTTTTTCTTGTTGCAAGTTAGTTTTCCCAGACAGTCCTGTTTCCTTTTTGCTGTCTGACCAAAGTAAACTTCCCCGTGTTACTTATAACCCATTACCTTTAGTCAGCATCCTTAAGCACGTCAGCTAGCAGCACAGCATACCTGGTTTAAGGTCATAGTGTATGATGGGAGGTTTGATTTCATTTAAGTATTTTAAAGCATTCACAATCTGCATGATAATGGATCGCGCCTCTTTCTCCGACATTAACTTGTGCTGTTTCAGGTAGAAGTCCAGATCATTTCCCTCACAGTATTCTAACACTGTACAAAACCTGAGGGCAAAACAGTAGTTGTTGTAATTAAGGCACCTGATAGAAACCAGAACACTTTGTTATTGCTTGTCTGTAAGACTCACCTATTTGGTCAATATATTAAATTAAGAGTCCTCCAGCCTATTAATCCCTTTCTAAAAATAAGCTACCAGGAGCATAGTCCTCAATGTTCAATAGTACAAAGGTCAGAGATCACCCATTAAGTGCTAGATCCAGAAGCAGAAAGCTACATCAGGTGGGGGATTTTCCCAGGCCACCAGAGAGTAGGATTTACTAGTAAAGCACCACATCTGACATAATACAGCATACTGATTTTAGCTAGCGTTTCTAGAAAACTAATGTGTGTTGAAACTGTCTCAGACATCTCCGCAGTACAGTCTGTATGTAACATTGGTGTGGACATTCTCCGGACTCTCCTGGAAATTTTAAGACACCAAATACTTTGCCTGTAGTGAATGGTCTAACCAAGTCAAAGGACACAGCAACGTAACTTACGAGTCAGTATCCAGTGAAAAGTAGTCATATAGCTTAACTATTCGAGGATGATCCAGTTCTTTGTGAATTCTGTACTCTCTACACGCATGTCTGAAAATAGGAAAGTCTGAGCATTAGTCATACAAGTGACTTAATTCTAAGTTCTGCGGATAGCAAACCCAGACATACCACACAGCAGTCCAACTTCAATCAAACCCATGCACATTATTCATCAACTTAAGAAAAGGCAAGCAAATGAGTAACTGCGCAGAACAGTTCTTGAGAACCACAGAATCTGAGTGCATCTCAAATGCTGGCAATACTACAAAATAACTAATCTTGATTAATGGTACTGCTTGCCAAAATAGAATAACCTCATAATAAATCGTTAAGGGATCCAAGATAGCTGAATACAAAAATCAGCAAGTTCTAGAAAAATTCCATGATGCTCAACAGCTCAACTTCCAGGCTTCAAATTCAGCTTAGCTTGTGCCAGTGACTTGTTGCTGTATTAAGATCACAGGTTTATCTTTGAAGGTCTGTCAAGAAGGCTTGGCTGCCATTCTGCAGAGCTTATCTAATCCACAGCATTAGGGAGCAAGTGTTACCAACACCAAAAAGATTCCTGTACCACCCTTCTAGGCCATGACATACGTATAGTCCTGATTAGGACTGTGAAAAGGATTGGATATTCCAGGAAAAAGAGGGAAGGGGAAGGCTTTCAGGGAGCACAATGCAGGTGTGTACCTGGAATATGGGCAGGAACAACTGTTTCCCACAAGAGCAGAGCTTAGATGGTTCAGAGAGGGGAAGTCACTTTGCCGCTTTCTTCCCAGAGCACTACTGGTGCTTTAAAACCTTGTGCTGTAATACTGATACAGAACTCTGCGTATGCATGCACACACACTCTACACATTTCTAATTTGACCATAACTTTTGCAAGTAACTACTGGGACAGAGAGTGGCTTTTGAAATGTGGCAAAACACAGGAAAAAAAAATGGCAGTCTGTTTGCAGACACTGGATAACCAAACACAGCAGGAGTTTGGAAACACGGCTATCTGCTTTACAGCTTTACTTACTTGTGATAGTTTTCTTTCTTCTCATCTCTCCAGTTTTTGTTTAACTGGTGTATTTTCACAGCTACGTATCTCTGTTCTGTTAAATCAAATGCCTGCAGAGAGAAGAGCTGAAAATCAGTAGGAATCACAAATTCAAGTTAATACTGCAAAGGCAGACAAGTTCTAACAAACCAATATCCCCACCCAAGAAATCAGCATTACAACATACTGAGTGAAGAGGAAACCCACATTTTGATGTAATTAGTTTCATTAATGAAACCAAGCAACTCTGAAAACAATTGAATATTCTTGTGCTTCGATCTGACCTTCCCCATGGATGCTGCATTCATTCTGACATTTTACCACTAGCACTACAATGGGATCAGAAAGGCCAAATTAACAAAATGTAGACAGTTAATCACACTGGGAAAGACCCTGCCATTATTTCCCCAAGCCCCCTAACTCATTTTCTACACTTAGTTAAAAAAACCTCCAAAACATACAGAGTATTTTCAACACTGTGTTTCACATTGGCAGTTCAGCTCTCCATCTTGGAGCATAACGTTTCAGCTTATTTAGAAGAGGGAGAATTCAATGACAGAACTGTAAATTTTGTGCTGTTTTTTCCTTCCAGTTTCTTACTATTTAGATAGTCTTTAAAGAATGGACCTATGGAACTGTGCTCTTGGAGAAATGCAGAAATCTTTTACTTTGCCTGAGAGCAGCAATAGCTAATAATTTATAGGATGGGGCAAAATCCTGTTGTAAGCAGACAAGGATACCCTGTGTCCATCTCCAAAGTTGTATACTTAACTCTCAATGCTTAATAGGTTGGCCAAGACCCTGGAGAAGAAGGGCTAAGCATTTCTTCGTTTCAGTAACACAGTTACAACTCTTAAGCACAGTCAGGTATGAAGCATTCATACCCTCTCACTTTCATCTGTGGAGCCAAGGCTTTCTACTCAGTCAGCAAAGCCTCCAAAGAGCAATTCAGATTACTTACATGCAGCTCACACTCTTTTTTCCCCTCACTACCTGAGCAGTCTAGCCCCTCTAGTTTAAACACCTGTTGTTGTACTGTATCAAAATAATGAATCATCATGAAGTTTCCAATATTTGCACTGGCATAGTTATTTTCATTCTAGCCAAATTCAACATGAATTAAAAACTACTGAGTACAGATGGGGAATATTTAGAACTGGAAAGGTTCTAAGCATAATAGTCAAATAGCAAGCACCAAAGTATCACAGGTCTTGGCCACGAAAGAGTGCTGACACACAAGCAATCCTCAGTTCCAAGGAAGTCCTGAGGCTACCCCCCCCCCCCCCCCAAGTCTGCCACTTCAGAGCGTAAAAGGAAGACACAACAAAAAAGCCTTCTACCTCCAGGAAATTCAGGCTTTGCTCTTATTATTTGAGCTATTCTCTCTTATTTACAGCAACATTCAGACTTGCTATGCCATACTCAATAAAACATAACCACTTAAGGTATTTGTATGTAGCACTTGAAGAAACAGTTTGCTTCTCTGTCCTGACAAAACTTGCAGACTTGGTGCAACGCTTTCTTGAAACACACATTTGCAGGAAATCTGACCTCTGAGGACAGGGACAGAACCTAAAAATCTCAGGTCTGCTGTCTAATGCAAGCCAGATGCAACACGTGCTTTGTCCTCCCTTCCTCCCTCCACAACCACACACAGCATTGAGAAAACAAGTGTAAAAATGCTGCTTACTGCAATATTTCATTGCAGACTGAGGTTACACCACTAATTGCCAATTCAAATTTACCTTATACACTTCACTGAAGCCTCCCCTACCCAGAAGATGTAGCAACAAATATCTATCATTTAGCGTTGGATGGTCTTTAAATCTGGTGAGAAAGACACAGTTTAAGAACAACGACAGAAATAATACAGTCTACTGCAAAATAAATTACAGGTATGACACAACTTAGAAACAACAATTTTATATTAAGATAGAAAAATATTAAAACTGTGTTAACGACTGACAGATTTGATACTATTTGATCACTTTGCATTGATGAAAAGGCTGCGTAATAGTACCTGGATGCACTTGGAAGCCTTTGTCTTACATTAATTTCAAGTTATATTCCTGTGCCACCCCTCCAATCAAGTGACATATTAAGTTATAACACCAATTTAAAAAAGATTAAGGTTTTCCCATTATGAAGGGGACAAATAAAAAATTGTTACATGTTCTTGTCCCTGAATCCCATGTGCTTACTGTGAATTATCTTCGTTGTGTATCCTTTTCAATTCCCTGATATGTAGATTTCTAACCCTCTCTAGCCGTTCCAACTCTGCCTGAATCTCTGCTTCTTCCTGCACAAGGAAAAACCAAAAGGAAAACACAACATTGGGTAAGATAGCATTTCCACCTGATTTACAGAAACACAAATGTAATCCCACTTGTGAAGAAGTTATTGGTAAATAACTTGTTTGGGAGATTAAAGAGATGGGCATAGTCAGCTAAGAGTCAGGTGGTAGGCGACAGGAGCAGACATATCTTTATGCCTTTTTGGTTTTAACATCTGTAATTAAGAAGCATTGCTGCTCTGGTCCTGCTCCTTTCCTGATTAAGTGCTACGCAGCTGTTTTTGTAGGAACTCAGCTTCTGCTAGGAGAAGAGAAAGAGGACAGACCTCAGAAGTAAGGAACAGGGATGTCAGGATGCCCTATGGGGCCAGGGCAACATCCAGAGAAGACAGAGAATATAAAAGGACAACATGCATCCTATTAGTGGTAAGCAGTAGAACAGGTCAGAGTGTAACTTAGTGCCACGTGGAAGTTTTGATAGACTGTTTACAACAGAGTTGGAAGTTCTTGTGCCCTCAAACACAACACTAGAATTCACATCACTGTGGACAGGGTTACAAACCTCAATTAAAACGTGTGCCTTGAGCAGTATTATTTGGTATATATGACTCAAGGGACATAGCTACCCATTTGTCTTGTGACTCTGTTCCTTCCCTTCTCAACTTCTATTATTAGGCACAAAGAATGAGCCAGTTTCCAAAAGTGGAGAAGGATAAGCACAGCTTCAGACAATGCCACGATCCCAGAACATTACTTCATTTTCCATTATGGTCCATTTCCAAATGGATTCCTCAGTTCCAGGGTGGCACACTACATACCAGCATAGATGGACCTGCAAGTAATCCACTCTAGCAATGCGGAAGCTGTAGAGCAAGCATGCCTTTAGCATACTCCTGCCCATATCGCTCATCTTTGCTCACAGGTCAATAAAACACAACAGGCAGAGTGCCAGCAGATTCCATATGTGCATTAACTTTCCTTTCCCACTGAAAATAACAAGGAGTACAGTAGTATTAATGAGACCTTGCATTCAACTTTTGTGTCAAGGTTACAGGAAAAAACTAAGCGTAGAGCTCAGGCACCAACCAAGAAAAGAAGGGGGACTCCAGCAATGCATTTGCACTCTTCCTCTTCATTTCGTACAAGAAAGAAAACTCTTTGGCCTTAGCAGAGATCAGAGCTAACCAGGAAATAGCAGAAGACATCTATTTATTATTTTTTTCCAGTACTTCATCTGTTGAAGCATCCCAGAAAATTTATTTAGATGTTATTGCAATCACTTTAAAGGTAAACAACAACTGACCACATCCTGGGCTGCATCAAAAGAAGTGTGGGCAGCAGCTTGAGGGAGGGGATTCTCCCCCTCTACTCTGCTTTGGTGAGACCCCCCTTGGAATACTGCATCCAGCTCTGGGGTCCCCAGAACAAGAAGGACATGAAGCTGTTGGAGCAGGTCCAGAGGAGGCCATGAAGATGCTCGGGGGGCTGGAACACCTCTCCTATGAAGACAGGCTGAGAGAGTTGAGGTTGTTCAACCTGGAGAAGAGAAGGCTCCAGGGAGACCTTACAGCACCTTCCAGTACTTAAGACCTTACAGCACCTTCCAGTACTTAAGAGGGACTTATAAGAAAGATGGAGACAAACTTTTTAGCAGGGCCTTTTACAACAGGACAAGGGGTAATGGTTTTAAACTAAAAAGTGGATTTAGATTAGATATAAGGAAGACATTTTTTACACTGAGGGTGGTGAAACAGTGGCACAGGTTCCTCAGAGACGTGGTAGATGCCCCATCCCTGGAAACATTCAAGGTCAGGTTGGACAAGGCTCTGAGCAATATGATCTAGCTGAAGATGTCCCTGCCCATGGCAGAGGGTTGGACTAGATGAGCTTTAAAGGTCCCTTCCAACCCAAACCATATTATGATTTGATGATTATCTAAACATAACCTCACTTGCAGGTACAGTTCCTACTGAAGCCAATATATTTGAAAACAAATGTGCATTACAACTACCTAGACAGTACTAGTTTCCAAAAGCCCAAGAAATTTTACTGGACTGTTAGTGATAATGCTGATTACCCGATGGTGCAAAGAAATGGGAAAGTAAATGATGGTTGCAATTTTTGTTGTGTTCTTATAGTTTTTTTCCCTTGGTCCATTCCTTCTTTCCCCATATTAGACATGCACAGAGCCCAGCACTAGGCAGGTCACAGTGACAGAATAAGAGACATCAAAACAGTGGAACTCCCTGCGTGAAGTTAATAACTGTAAGGACACAGAAATTTATTTATTGAGGCAAAGAAGATCTTTGCCTTGGAAAAAATGATTATAAAATCTTGGTCATCCTTTTCAAGCGACATAAACCTCTCAATTATCAAACAAACAGTAGTGATCTCCACAGAGAAATGTTATTGTTCATAGAACACAATTAAAAACCTATCTAAAAGTCTTTTCTGAAGTTAGTTCTTACCTTTTTAAGATGACCTAGTCGGAGTTTGAAGATTTCTTCCTGTTCATGGTATTCTGCTAACGTTAACCTGCATAGAAGGGATAGATTCAACCCGGTAAGTTTCAACACATGTGATAAAGCAAACTGTCTGCAGAACACACATGTCCAGTGGAAGTGACAGCTACACAGAGTACGTCAACAGCCAGCACATAATTTTTTAGGTAAACTCTGCAACCTTTTTTTGACCAGGTGGCTGGTCAAAAAAAGTTTCATAATGTTTTCATAGCCAAAGCGTGTAATGTAGGACAGAGGCAAAGCACAGTCTTATGCTAAAATAATCACAGATCCTATTACTAGTGAAAGGTAATGATGTGCTGAGATCTTTATTGTTAGAAAAATGAATCATTATACTCATTTTCTCACTACTACCAACAAGGAGTTTGGTAAAGGCATAACATGTGAACATAAAGTTATGAAGTCCATATCAACTGCATCAGTTTACTTTGTAAACAAGATATGCACATGACATCATACAAATATCTTTTTTGAACCTAAATTCAGTTCAAAGCATATTCCAGGAGGATTCCTGTTGCAGCGGTTACACCCTGCATAGTACTTAGTACAAAGGTTAGTGTATGAGGTCTCCACAGCATCAACACTACAACTGGTTTGAAGAGGAGATTGAGTCCTGTGTCTGTGCAGGGCTGTGGGACCTTGGCTCACTGTACAGCAAGTTGAGAGGAGGTAGTATTCAGCTGATTAAGTGTTCATCTTGAAATGCCCCAACTTCTCTCCGCTGTTGATAACACAGAGGCTCCACATAATTGAAGTGCTAAAGCAGTTATTAGCTGATAAATTTAATGCAAAACTCACAAGCCAAGTTCTCTTTGAAAGAATCATGACCATAAGGAACTGCTTGTAAAGATACATACGAAACACAGCCCGCACCATAAATGTTTACACATTAGCATGCTTTTATGTGAAATGAGACAATTCACACATCCCCCACCCTCCCTCAGTGACTGAATTTTAATCGGATTCAGCTAATCTAAGAGACTGTCCCAAAAGTTTAGGTCTTTGGTTGACAATCGAATAAACCAGCAACAAGCTTTCCACATATTCTGGTGCACAAATGAGATACAGAGCTAAACACCAACAGTATACTGTTAAGCAAGAGACGTAATGAGTACCACCAGGCTAACACTGCCCATAATAGCTGCCTGTTAGCCGCAAGCATTACAGAAATCAAAGGGGTTCTAAGAAAAACACTGCCCTGTTTCACAGAAACATGCTTGAAATACACAACTTCTAGTGCAGCTAAAGACTTGAAGGTTGCCCATCCTGCCCTAACAAACCTCAAAAAGCCCAGCAGATTAATCTTACTGAATGAAAAATCTTTTTCTCATTCACAGGCTAGAAACTAGCTTCAGGAGAGGGCATGCTTAAGTCTGCATCATGGGACCTTCCTCCCCTTTTTATGACACAGCAATAACCATGAACCAAAGAAGAATAAAAAAATCAAATGAAGGAATTTGGCTGTCCACTTCTCATTCAACTTTCAGAAACACTTGTATTCAACTTGGCTAAAAGACAGCCTCTGTAAGAAAGCCACAAGAAAAAAATCTCCCTCTAAAAATCAGAAAATTTTGTACCTGATACACATTGGTCCAACAAATGTGTTTACAGGATAACTAATGATTAAGCAAGTAGTCAGTCAGTACAGTTGCTTCAGCTGACTTGCAAAAACAATGTTTTCATAAGCTAAAACACTCCACATACACCACATCCATACACTGGCAAGCAGTTTTTAATCAAGAACACCACAAGATCATCTTCAAAACCACAAAGATAAACCCTTGAAATATATCAAAGAATGATAAACCAGCAAGAAAAACAGACATAAAGACCTGGTAGCACAAAAAGATGCAAACCCAGGTTTGCTTACTAGCAAACCCAGGTAAAGCTAGACAATGTCAAGGCAGGTTCACAACATAGGCAGAAGCTCACTAGGTATTACAGACATTACCATGATTTCCAGGCACATCAAGACCTGTGTTGCTATGTCTGAGAGTAAGTCACACTACAGCTGCACCAGTCTGCTGAGGAAAAACATTCCTACAGAACTGGGGAAAGCATCATTCTGTACCTCAGAAGTGAAAGGTTATCACAATGAATAGCAATGCTTCAAAATATCCATGCACAGACATTCAATTTACTTCTCCAAACTCAATGCAAAAGGACGGCTTTAAAACTTTAATTATTTTTAAACTCATTTGGCCAGAACAAGGGGTAACTGTCTCTATTCAAGCCGCCTATTTGCAGAAAGCACACAGTGCCCTCCAATCCAATACACCTGATCAGCAGTCACCAGCACCCTATTTTGGGGCACCGCCCTGGCTGAGAGCACCTTCAATACCACCATTCAACCAGTCACGTGCCATCTCTTCAGTGACTGGAGAAGGCAGTGGGAGCTTTTGCTTCACGTGCACTTTTAAAGATCAAAATCAAGAATTCAAAGGGGTCCAGGAACTCTGAGGTCAAGTCATGCCCAGGAGATTTAATAGTGCAAAAAGTGTCATTGAGAGTTATGGTATTAGTCAACAGTAATGACATGAAGATTGTAAAGGAAACTGGTAGAAGGTAGGAGAAAGTCTCTGACTTAACGTATTTCTAACTCACAAAAACTTCCAAAAAAATAGTGTTCTAAATTTCTTGTGAGACATGGCTTTCCTCCCTGAGAACACTGGGACTCTTAGAGCATCAGTAGCTTCAAAAAAAGTAGGGGAAAAAAAAAATCTTCTGTAAGAACAAAAAGCAGCACTTCAACTACCTTTCTATTTCCCTGACCCAGGTATCTGTGAAGGATTACTTTGGAGATACAGGTCAATGTTTATTGCACTGTCTTTATAGACAGGGTCTTTTTTCTTGAGTATACCAAATTGTTTGAAAAGCCTCACCAGAAAGCACATGGAAATAAGGGCTTCTAAATGCGTACAATTTTTTTTTCCTAAAAAACCCCTAAACCAAACCACCATGTATCACAGTGATACCAAAATCAATTCTGAAGTTGCAACACTGAAGATAGACACCATTTTTCAAATCTGATGCAACAGGAATACTGAAAAAGTCACTGCATTCAAAAAAAGTTAAACCCATACGAAGTCCAGACTCAGTAATGATTCTTGTTTTACTCCAATGAAAACTATTTAGAACTGCAGCCAGATGTTGCTGAATGCCAGGCTAATTCCACAATATTCATTTGTGTGTGGAGTAAAGCCTAGAGGCCAAGGACAAGATTCCATTTCCCTGCAGATATTTTGCGCTGTAATCAAAGCATGCAGCTTTGCAATGCACCAAGAAGGCCCTGTAACTTACGTTTCATTTTCTGCTCCATTTGTCTTGTTCTTACGCTGCTTCTGCTCATTGCTTGCTGGAGGGGTCTGTCCCATTGCAGGTGGCTTCCGTTTTGCTAACATTTTTCGTTGTCTTTCTATTTCTTCCCGCTGGGAATTTATCCTTTCCTGTTGTCTGGAAAGAAGAAAATAGAAAAACCATGAAGCACACAACTAATGGTATGTACTCAGTTGTCTTCAGCATCTGTTCTTAACAGACTGGAGCAATGAATTTCACTCAGTTGTACTTGTAAAATTAGTAACAAAATACTTTTGTACAGAAAAGGAGGATGTGGCAAACATTATGACTCAGATTTTTTAAAGGTATTTTTACATAAAAGAGGATTCTTTTCCTGGCCCACAGAAACCTTTCAGTAAGTGAACAGTTTTAGTCATACAGAGGACATCCAAAAACAAGGAGTTGCCAACCTCATGGAAAACCTAGAGACCCACAGTAAGTCACTAACTTTCCACACACTTTTTCCTAGAAGGCCCTGTTCTGAATCTCAGACTTCCCTGTTAAAACTATTCCTGAAGTCTGGCACTGTCTGAGAAAGTATCCTTATACTTCAAGGGTACAGTTAAACTATCCATAGTTCTCTGAAATAGAACCAACACCATTCCCAATTTCACTAAGAAAACAGTCTCTCCTCCATGATAAAAAGACTATCTTAAACCATTTTACAGTGATAAAAGCACTCTTGAAACATTAAGTCTAAATGACTTGAGCATTTACATACTTAATTCACTTTTAAAAAAAAGAGACTGAAACTGCAGGTAAATATTCCAGAAGTATTTCTTCTATATCTTACAGCACAAACTAAGAAGGAATCATAAAGTCCTTAATCTGCACCTAACAAGAGCTGCACCTCCCTAGCAGACTACAGAGAAGTGATATAATTTTAAAGGATCACACACAGCTTGCTCTAATGAAATTAACTTGCCAAGTCCTACTTAAAGGTTTAGGCCAAGTGGGAATTTACTGGATATTTCCATTAGCATCCTGCATAAAACAGTCTCTGATCTTCATTTCCAGGTTTCTGCAGCCCCTTTGATCACCATTACCAGGAGGCAAAAAAGTTAAATAGTATGGATTTTCTCTTTTAAGCTTGTCTACTTTCTACTTTAGAAAAGAAAAGGAGCTAATTAGCCTTCCTTGACAAATGTATGCAACTGTGCAAACCCAATTGATTGACTCAAGATACATGTGAGAATTTGGTCCATCTCTCCACCCTAAGCACTGCACAGCCAGGCAGGTGCACTGAGAATACCCAACAACATAGCCTACTGCTTTCCAACTACTGAGGCCAACTCAAACAATTTGATTCCTGTTCAAGTCTCTGGAGGTTTAAGTGGAAACATATTTCTCACTTCAATGCGAAACCGTTCCCCATTGTCAGTAGCTGAGTTTCTATCTGATCCTTTCATGCATCAGTCACACCATTCTCACATTTTGACATGCAAGTGATCACACACAACTGCTTAGGTTTTTTTGTCTCTGCCTCTGAAGTTAAAGACAACTCTGTTTGTCCTCACTTGATGAGGTTCTGGAAGGCATAGCCATCTGTCCACTGCTCGGTGAAAGATGCCCCATGCCGCACCGTAGTGAAGTGACCTAGCCTCAATCGATCCTGCATGCTTTTATCTCTGCATGCCATCTTCTCCTGTTTTGACTGAAAACAAAATAAAACACATGTTAAAATATAAGCCATAAATTAGCAGCTAAGAGCTGTGCTGTGTTTTAAATCACTACCAATTCTTACCACTTTTCATTGTTTCAGTACTACTTATCTGAAACAGACCTGCAAATCATCGATCTGATTACTGCTGGTGCTTCACGCTAGTCTGACAGGCATTTGTTTGACTGCCTCCTTTCTGACATTTCAGCCTCACCTTTCCCTCCCCATTACTGCTTGGGCAGCTCACACCCATTCTATCATCAGGTGAAATCAAGTCTAGTGGCAGGACTAAAACTATCCCTTTGTATCAGTAGCTTAGCAAGACTCCAGACATGGCTCTGATCAGGTTCTTATTCACTCAAACAGGAGATGAAGGAAGAAAATGCACCTTGAATCATTGTTAAGACTAAGATACAGTGATCAGCCAGCTCAGTCTTAGACTTGCACCACTCCCAGAAGTGACACAATCTCAATTAGGTCACCAACACGCATTAAAAAAAAATGGTGGTGGTGTCAGTCACAGAGTGTTTCCGGTAAGCGAGAGGAAATTTCCAAGGCCTGAGATGAGAGCAGCAAAGCTTCAGTTAGGATTAAAGAGCCAACCAGGCTCCTCAGTGGAGCTACACACCACCTATCTGAATGCCAGGTCTCTGTAACACCTAGCCCAGAGTCACAAATCCTCCCAGAAAGGGGAGTCCCATTCAGCCAATAACAATCAGCTCTGTGACAAAATCAACTCAACCAGACTGCATGTACTGACCAGCACCCTAGCAGTTTTGCCCATCCAGTGCCCACAAACAATAGATGTAATTGGTCAACAGGTGAAAGAGCAACCAACCCCCCACACTGTGTAATCATCAGGAAATCTGGAAATCTTTCAACACTGGAGGAGGCTGGATGCTGGTAAACAGCAGCCTGGCACTTTCCCCAGTGTCTTTAAAGTGTTGTGTTGAGTGTTATACAAAGCAACAATCTCCAACTTTGCCATCTAAAAGAAGGAAAGGTCTAAATTACTTGCCCATATCACAGAGAATATCTGGCAATTTCACTGCACAACGGGATACTGCTCTTGTATTGCCAGAGCTGGACAATGTTGCTTTTCAGGTGTACGAGTTTCCAAATCACAAAATGCCTGCTACATTTAGAGCTCAGACTATCTCACTTCAGCAAGGCAGATCACTCTTTGAGGCCGTGAAAAGTAACCAAGCCAAAACATTCTGAACCATTTCAGTCTTAGCATTACATTCCTATTTGCAGGGAAATAATTCAAGACAGAATTCCAGCTGTCTTTTATCACTACAGCAACAGGAGCAGGTTTTCACTGCTCCAAAAAGACAGAGAAGTTTTCAAAGACGTGAACTGTAACTGCAGAGATGTGGAAAGTCCCCTGCTCACCTTTTCTATAAGGAGTTTCTTGCTCATTGTTACACATCTATTCAACCGCTCCTTGTACTTCTCCAGCATCTTTTGCTGTTCATCTATCTGCCGTCTCAAATCACAGTTGGCCTAGAAGTGAAAAGAGAAGGAAAGTCTTTGACTTTAAATCACTCAGGGCCAACGCAAGCATCACCTAGGAAGAAGTTTCTCCAGCTAGCTCTAGGCATCAGATTAAAGAAAGTAAACCAGCAGGATAAGAAAAAATACTAGGTTCCTCTTATCGAAACATCCAAATCAAGCCCTTCAAATTTTAACCCACTTAAAACTTAATACCCCTTTAGAACAGGGAAGTGCTATCACCCTGGTTTGCATGTAACAAACTAAGGTAGAAAGAGACTAAACACAAGCAGAAGGATGGTTTGGTTTTGTTTTTTTATTAACATTTAAGACCATGCCACAGCTACCAAGTCTCAAGCTTAGTCATCCCGGGACTATCCTCCCTCTTTAGCCACAATACTGGCAGACGAAAAGGATGGGGTAACTCACTTTTCACTTTCAATTAAATTGTTGTTCAAATTACTATCCATCAGCCCTACTACACAGATAGCTCCTAGCAGCAGCTACTGTTTTTAACACCACCACAGCATACAGGATTTTATGTGCAAACATTTTCATTGATAAAAAGTTAAATTTATTCATTCCCCTTCCAACCAATAGTCCAGCTTCTGATTAAACAGCAGATGTTAAAAAAATAAATCTATTTCCTGCTTCATGGATTTTTTCTACAAACCCACATGTGCCTCTGTGTATGTCTCTACAAGCTTGTCTCAGCTCTTTTAGCTGCTGAGACCAGACACTCAAACACAGAGTGCCTTCACTCTTCTCCCTTTAATGTGTTTTCTAATCCTTTTCAACACTTCATAAGAGATGCCTCTCCAGCTGACGAAAGCTAAATCAATTGAACTCCTCCATTAAGACAAGATCCTTGATTTAAAGGTATTTATCTTTTACTGAAGAATACTAATGGGAATTCCTTAGGCTTGACCAAAAGATATTCTCCTCACCTCTATACATGTCACTAACTCATGAATGAGCATTTCAGAAAACACACTTCCAGTCTACGGAGAGGCTACTGAACATGTTACTAAACAAAAAGCACTCAGCTCCTCAGTATTTAGAAGAAGAAAATAACTGTGAAGAGAATCATGTTAGGTTAGGTAGCAAAATACACAAAAAGCATGCAACAGATCAAAGAAACACCAACACTCTGCTGAGGACACAAATACCTGAGCTACAATAACTCTGCAATGTATAGCCACAGTCACTGCTACACCGCTTGCGGATTCAAGTGGGCTCAAACAGCATATCTACAAGCCAGACAATTATCTTGCCAGTAAGGGATGACTGGGCTTGTTTTACCTTCAAGTGTTGGTTCCACAAATGGTATGCAAACTCCTGCTCTGCCGCTTAGCTGGCATGTGCATTCTAGGTAACTTTAAATAGCAGCTTTTGGAAAAGTTGCTCCACTTTAAATACTTACTCTTAATAAGTCATCTATCCTCCCCTCCTTCTTCTCCAAGTCAGAGTTCTTACTGTTTTCTAGTGCAGATATTTTTTCCATTGTGAGGTCAGACTGTGGGGAAAAATCACCATAAACCACAGTTAAGAAAAACAGATGATATTTCAGATAGTCAGCATGTAACATCACAGTGTAACCCCCTCTGCTCTGAACAGTTAGGCCTAAGAAGAAGGAACCAATCCCCTGTATCCTAGTGGTCTGGGGAAGAGCTTTCTCCATTCTTCATTTTCTTATTGCATGGCGGGCTCCTCCAGCATAGGAGGTTCAGTCAGCTAGGACAAAGCTGCTCTGGAGAACACAAACTGGTAATACATAACAGGCTACATCATCCTCTGTGTCTGCAAATTTTGTTTTTATAGTTGAGTTCTGCCCACTCCTTGGTGGTCTCTGACATCCACTGTCTTTTTCTGCAGTGCAACATAGCTTGTACAGGAAAAAGGCTTAAGAAAAAAACCACAAAATCCCAGCCCTCAGCTGG
Source organism: Aramus guarauna (assembly GCA_013400195.1). Taxonomy (NCBI): domain Eukaryota; kingdom Metazoa; phylum Chordata; class Aves; order Gruiformes; family Aramidae; genus Aramus; species Aramus guarauna. The sequence goes on along the minus strand of VXBL01006544.1, from coordinate 124,289 downwards.
AATGTAAAATTTATGAGATCTTTCATGAGCACATGTCTAGCACCTGCTAGACAAAAGACAATACCTGTGGGTTCTAAGGTAGTCTTGACAGAAAACACAGGTCTTCATTTTAAAATGTAACAGATTGACAGCAGGAATATTAGGCACAAGCCTTTGTTTCTGACATACTGATGTATTAGAGCCCGCTAGGGACAGGTGCTTTACAGTTCTTGAGTGAAACCTATTTGGAAAGTTTTATAGGGTGCAGCACATCTCAAATACCTTCACCAATAAAGTGACAGTTATACCCAGGAACAGAAGACAAAAGACATACACTACATTCTCTAGCAGCAGGTATATTTCAAACTCAGCACTCTCATTGATGGATGGGGAAGAAAAGGGGAAAAAGTCAGTACAAACATGAACACAACATCTAAAAAAACCCCAAGTCAACACAAGAGAATTTCACTCCACAACTGCATAAAGAGATTTCACGTTTATGGCTAGCAAGCAACTATCCTGGCTCTGACAAGAGTTAGCAGAGACTTACCTGTGGAGTCGTTATGTATCTGTTCTCCAAATTTCAGGCTTGCCTGGAATCTAACACCGTAAAGTAAGAGTACATATGCCAGTACGGGAAAGATCAACAAGAACACCTGCCAGCATTGCACATCGAGATGAGCCTAAATCCCAAAAGACAAAGATGAGGCCTGGGCAGGTCACCTCACTTCTGCCTTAACTTGGTTTATGCTTCCTGACAGCCGGCAGGAAGCACATGTGACAAAAGCTTTTGTCACTGAAGGCAACGAGAAAGCTGTCTATTGAAATCCGAGGCTGCACTCACTCAAGCAGCAGAAAGTTTCTTTAATGACTGTCACATCACTTTGCCAAATGCACAGACATACTTGCACCGTGTCAGATGAAGTCATGCTTCAGGATGCATGCTCTTACCTGTGACTTCATCACAACTCACCTTGCCTCAGAGCACTTGGAGGGCCCTAGCACTGACTGAAAACACTAAGAAAATCTTGCTCATGCTGACTTGCTTTTGGCACTGCGAGAAGTGATTTAAACTGGAAATCACTGAAGAGAATTTTTTTTTAACCCTATCAACTCCAAACAGGTTTGGGAGGGAAAACGAAAAACGTATACACGTCCTCATCACGCAGTCAAGCATCTTCCTGGATTCGTTTCCTTAAGCATATGCTACATCTAGACCTCTGGAGAATACCATGAAGATGAGCACTGGCAGAAAGCACACTCAGATAACATGCCACCCTTTTCAAGGAAGATGGACCCTGTAGGCATGTTAAGCAGAGGAGAGAATAAGAACATCTTGCTCACCCCAGGAGGGACCACTATTTTAAGCATTGGTGTTGGGACAGCAAAGATTGAAATCTGAAAGTTATCTCTAGCAGGTTCTCAAGTTACAGCATCATTCTCGCACAAGACTTCTCCGTGCATTGGCAAGAAAGAAGGATCTTCACAGACCAGCACTTTAACAATACAGACAACAAAATGTGACCCCAGTGACACAACAGAGCTCAGAGACTTAAGCTAGTTAAGTACCTCCAGAGTCAGAATTGCTGTTCTTCATGCAAAAAGGACTTGTACCACCTGCTGGGGAAATGGAAAATGAACTTCCCCTGGCAATAAAATCATCTCTGACACAGACAGATGTGAGAAAATGATTGACACAAACCCAACTGTTCAAAACTGACTCAAGGGAAGGGTCAGTCAAAGAGAAGCCTGAGACGAAAATCAAAAGATTAAAAGTAGGCTTGGAGAAGAAATAAGCAAGGTGCATTGCAGGTAAAGCTGAACATCCTTATAAGCAACAGAGGAAGATGACACAGCTAAATCTTGCCATAAAGCCACAAGAAGAATCTTAACAATTTAAAAGGCACCAAAAAGACAGCAGCACAGTCAAAAGAACTCCTCCTCTTCTTGACTCCAGGTCAGTGAAGTTGCTGAGAAGCACTGTCAGGAACACATCACGTTCCACCTTGACAGGACAAACTATGCCATGGGTGTACTCTGAAGAGGACAAAGAACTTCCAGCTAGACTGTGGATAATTGACAGTAAGCAGTGTGGGTGCATCCATGACCCAGCACTTGAAGAGAGGCATTCATAACTATCACTCAGGTTTCCTTCACGTCTTCACTTACAAAGAGAGGAAGAATATTCAGGATACAACAGAACCTAAACAGACAGAGCTAAGGTGTTCCTCTCCTGAGCACATTTGCACACAGCTGAAGAACTGCCCACAGTATTGACATAGAAAAGCCCAGTAACAGATTTGGCAAACTCCAGTAGCAAGAACTGAAAAGCATCCTTTACAGGATAAGGAACAAAGTTCAGAGTGATTCACTTCAATCTGTAGTTACAGACTGAGTTGGGACTACTGGCTCTTTTTACTGGAAACATTATGTTTACTACAAGTGGCATCCTTTGGCATGGAAGACAAGCTGCATCATGTTTCAATCTCATATCCAAGAGATGTATCATCTAGTGAGATATACCTGTGACTGTTTGTGCTGGATGGAAATCTGTTTTTGGGAAGTGCAGGAATGCTCAGTGTTCCCTGATCCAGTAGAAGATGGGCTGCCTTGCTGGGCCTGCAAAAGAAAGTTAGTGTATTGTTATATGCTCCTCAGCATGATCACTACTGCCCACGCAGATACACTTATCTTTACATGGGAGGTGCAGCCTAGCCTGGGCACCATACTTTCACATTAAGGTTTAAGAATGCCCTAGAGATTTAGTTCATTAAAACAAGACAGTCAGTTTCTTTCAAGAAGTCTGGCCCAACCTGCTAAAAGACAAAGTTTTTAAAAGCCTAATATAATTCATGTCAGGTGAGATTAAGCAAGGCCAAAACAAACACTTCTCACAGCAAGGCTGTACTTCATTCTTTGGCTTTTTTGCATCTATCAGATTAGCCTCTCAGATGCCATTATTTTGATCTACGTAAGATTTTGTATCTTTATCATTTTATTAAACAAGCAAAGTCTGGGACCTAGAACTCTTCACAAGGAAGACGAACTTACCAGAAGATGATAGACTTGATCATCAATAAACCAGGCTGTACTTGAAACACTGTCTTTGAGCAGAAAAGCTTCAAATTCCCCATCCCTTAACTAGAAACACCCCTTGGGATTCAAATCTTTTCAGAGCTGCTCACCGAGACAAAAGTAAAACAGAGGCCACCTCCCCTCTGTGCCAGCTGCTCATTCTCTAGCCGCTGTTTCGCCAGCATCACCGACATCAGCGTTGGCAGAGCAGAGTGTTCCTCCTGCGGTTCCTTTGCTGTGCTGCCGTCTACCCCATACAGCGGCTGCTCCACTCGCCGCTGTAACACATTCAAAAAAAATACAATGAACTTTTTTTTTTTTTTTTAAAGCGATTCTCTGACTCTGCCAAAACTGTTGTCAGTGAAGCAGCAGCTCAGGAATGGGCAGGCAGCATGGTGAGGATCTGATAACTCAAACAGGACTTCTGGAGTGATTCTTGCAATGGCAGACATCAAAAAGTAGATGAAGTTAACAATTTAAAAAAAAAAAAAAAAAAAAAGAACAAATGAACAAACACACAGGACAGAATTCCTTGTCAGTTAACACACGCCCTTCCTTTGCAAATGCTTGCGTTTTAGAGCCAGTGGGGCAAAACAGTCTGCAGATACAAAAATGTTACTGCAGTACAATTGTGGTCAATGCATTCAAATTTATACTACTTGATGGTTTTTAAGGACTCATTTTAAAACCACCACCAATGTCACAATATATTTGTTATTCTGGTGAAGCAAACTGAGTCAGAATTGATAAACATCAGCAACCTAACTAAGTCTAGGACCTAGACATCACGGTAAGCTCATTTCCGTCATTATAGCTGGGACCAATCTCCTGCAAGATAAACAAAGTTCTAATGCATTTCCAAAATCTTTTAAAGATGCATTGCATCTCTTAAAGGCCAGCTCCTTTTTCCCGCAGGAGACTCGTATTCCAACTGTGATACAGGAACTGGGTTCTATAAGAACAAGAATCATCTGAGCTACATTTATTACAGCACTCAAAATCTCATCACCTTCACTTTGAAAGCCAGCCCATCACTGCTAAAACTTGGCATTCTAGGTAACCATCATCTTAAGTCCTTCCAAGCTGTAACTCTGGGCCAGGCATATGCCACACAGAAAGTAAACAGTCAGGTCAGGCTTTGGTTTTTCTTAAAAACCTAAATTGCAACCCGAAGCATATTTTCTGGCTAACATTACAAATGTCAAGAGCATGCTTTCTTCCCCAAAAGAATGCTTGTATATGAGAGCAACCTTGCAAGAATCTGAAGACCTGCAGATCATTCTTCTGCTCAAAGGAGAAGCAAGGCAATTCAAAGCAGTCAAGAGATACGAAGACAAGAAGTAACATCCCAAAGTCATTACAATTCCTCTGCAAGTTCCAATTGCAGAAAATTTCCAGTACAATATAGATTAACTCAGAGGTTTGGAGGAGGTTTGTCTCCTTGCGAAAGGCATTTTAACACTCTGCTCTCTTCCTAGATCATACTGACATCTGTAATGGGTAAGATACTCAATCTTCTCCAATTGTCACTCATCCCCCCATTTTTGGGGGGCTTAGCTCAAGCCATTGATATTCAGTTTGTAAGAGGAGGACTGATCTTCCAAATGCACATAATAGCTGGTTATGAATAAGCAAACATTATAGGTTTAGCTGCAAGAGTAAAGCACAGAAGATAAGAAACACAAAGAGCACCCGTGTAAGGAGAGAGACAAACTGACCTAGCTGAAACTAACTGTAACATCAGTCTTTACCACATGAGAAATACTCTGTTCAAACTTTTACCTACTCAGTACATATAAGCGTAGAAGAAGAAAACCAAAGGAAGAATCAGCTTGTCCCATTATAAACATCTGCAGGGTATCTTATCTGCTGGAATAAAGAACCATCCCTAATACCTCATGCATCTGCAACATTCAGAGATGGTAATTTTTTTCATTAACTTCTCTTTAAAGAGGTGTAGCAGTGAATTAATATGATAGGAGAAAGGGCTCTTCAATTAAGCAGATATATTTTCATTTTTGTAAACATCAAAAATATCTCGAAGCCAATCCAACGTTCTCCCTTAAAGCAGCATTAAAAGCTTCAAAAATCTAGTAACGTATATTAAATTCTGAGCAGAGCACTCAGTGATGGGATTTAGTTCAGTACACATTCATGAACTGTGCAAAGGTCTCTGCAGAATAATGTAATCAGTAGAGACTTTGCATTTGGTTTTCGGAATACTAACCTTTCCCATAATGCTCCATACTTTTGTGACACTCAACAAATGCAGAAAATTTTTAAAGATGGAACCAGGCAATGCTTAAAACTAGAGATCAGACACCACAGCCTCTGAATATTGCTTTGCTAGTTGAAAGAAATTTCTTGAGTTGCTCTGCGCTAAAATGGCTTACAAATACTGGTTATTTCTCCATATTCAGATCTTGCAGAAATGCTGCAACAGCAAAATGGAATTATCTAACAAAAAAAAAAATGAGAACAGATGTGCATGTACACACATTACTTTGCAAGCGTTTGCTAATGCTCCTCACAAGTCACATGGACAGAAGTAAAAGACCACCCCAGCATCACTATGGTATGCACGTTTTTCAGTATACACAAAGGGTTCAATCAAGATGGGAATGTCATTGTACTAGTGCTATACAAACATATAACATAGTCCCAACTTCACGAAGAAGTTCATGAGCTACAATGGAATACAAGATAATTAATATATCAGTTCCACCTTTTATTAAGGACAGCGATCTATCTGTAACCACATGGAATGCTAAAAACGTTGATCTTGCACGCTTTAAGCTCATTCATATTCGTTACAACTGGACTAGCCACTGTTAAAGTGCTCTAGATAACTGGCGTTGCTGCCAGAAACCAGTTTCCAATAAAAAAAAAATAATAAAAAAAAAACAAACACAAAAAAAACCCAACTGAATAGACAATAAGCCAAATCACTCACCAAGAGACCCTACCTTCCTGTTCAGAACCTTTTATTACGGCCAGCAACCTAATCAATGCCATGCCACCAGCTCTGTCCCCAGGGAGAATGCTTACCGGCAAGGGGTTGGACAAGGAATGCTGTGGTGATGATCTGGCGACAGGCGGCACACTTCTGCCGGGACTGGTTCCTGGGCCACTTCCCCCAGCAAACTGCCCAAAGTAACAGATTTGATCATGAGTAATTCCACAGAGATATTATATGTAAGCAAATTTAACAGAGACAGAAGAAACACATTAATCATAAAATGAAGCCTTATAGGTTCTAGGGACTCATTTAAACAAACTGAAGACAAGCCAAGAGGAAAACCTTAAAATTTCATGCGCCATTTTCAATAACAACAGCAAAAGTACTTCAGATAAACATTCACATGTGCACTAAGTAAATTTTTTCTCTTTAACACAAAAAAAGATATAAACCTGCACACTTGAATATAGATCAATTATTTACTGTATAGAATTATGAGGCCAATTCCCTGTGAGAAGACGTCTCTAATTGTGCACCACAGAAGCGCTAAGAAATGTACACCTCCACTGAAGCATCTCTGCCAGTCACTGTTAAATACAGGATATGTAAGCAGCTGGTCAACTAGTCTAGTTGGTACAGAAATTTGTACGTTCCTGCACCTAAAAAAACTTTAGCCAGGAAAGATATAAGTGCTAGCACTTAATTTCTGACTCCAAGTTACTCAGTAAAATAAAGAACTTAAGAGAAAAAGCTAGAGCTCTGCATCATGCAGATCTAGAAAAACTTCAGAAACTATGCAATAAAAAGAATATCGATTTTTAGAATGTCCGTCATTTTGGGGAGGGGTATCTGCCTCCTATGTGCTGCCAGCCTCCCACGGCAAGCTTTACAAACAAGGCAACCCTGTGAACAACTTCCTACTGAAATCAGCAGGGCTTTGCAGGTAGGTTCTTTTGCAGCACTGGACCTGTATTGAAATAGGTTTGTACACTCAGAGATGTCCTCATCTGAGATCCAAGTTCCAATGGAAATCAACCTCAAACTTATACTGAGATGGCTGCTTTATAATAAAAAAAAATCAACTGTTCAAAGAAAGGCTAATTTAAAAAGCAACTTCCAAAAATCTCATATGCTCTAGCTAATCAGATTTGAGCATATCAGGTTAATATCATCAATCAATGATGGATCAGTAACAGAAATTACATTACAGATGTCCATCTACAGATTTTGCATGATATGAATTCAAGCACATTTCTCGGACAATGTAAAGATGCTTACCTCAAAATAATCACTAATTTTATGTCCTCTAGGAGTGCCTTTTCCTAAAAAGGAAAACAAAGGATGAAAATAAGAGTTGATACTTTTAAGAACAGAAGTTAGGATGCCATTCTAAAAAACTACTCCTGTATTTTGACACTCCTTTCCCTGTGTAGAAAGGTGTAACACCTATCACAACAAAAGCCTGCCCCAGGTTTATAGCTCTTGTGCTGTTGTTGGGAGGGTTTACAGTTGACAATTCAATTAACTCTCAATTCCAAACATGTCAAATCCAATCAAACAGCATTTGCACTTGCTAAAGTACTTAGAAAACACTAAACATCATAGAATGTTGCATAGGTTCTCCAAATTTCCTTCAAGATAAGGACAAAGCAAAGAGTACTTTTAGTCCTCCACCTTCAGGTAAATTACTGCATATTAGATCTCTCACAAACACTCCTATAAGAGTTAGAGAGATAATTAGTGGTGGCTTACTATCAGCTCATTAAAACTTAGCCCTTTTCTCTTATTATAATCTTATCAAAGCAGTTCTGTCAACACAATCCTTGTCACTTTCTTGTTGAAGAACAAAGGAAACAGAAATCTGCCCTTATGCCCATTTTCTAGAAAATCTGAACTTGGACTTGAAAACACTGTGTTTTTCTTAGTACTCTGAGATGGCACTGCCTGCTTTATACTTCAGCACAGTTTGTTCTCTATTTGTTACGGTGAGAACTTACTCTAACAAGGCAGGCATATGTCTCAAAAAGCGGAAAGAGAGTACAGCCTGTATTTTGAAGTCTGGCTGCTGTATATATAGTGACACGGGACCAAAACACCACTTCAGAGAAGCCATATTAAGCCTTTGGGCAGTCTGTCCCATAAAAATGCAATAGTTTGTGCGAATAAGCTGTAGATGAGTATTTTCCTGCCAATGAGGACAGCAAAGCTCCCAGAAGACAACGACACCATCATGGAGGAGTTCATAACAAGCTGCCTGACACACCCTTGAGAAGAGCCATTAGTTTCCTAGGACACTGACTGTGCAAAACGTGCACAAATTACCAACCGTTCAGAAATCCTGCAGCAGGGTCAGGAGAACGAATTACCTTGACTGGTCTCGTATGCCTCCGCTTTCCTTTTTCTATTCCGCTGGTCATTCTGTTTTTTCTCAGGAGTCTGTTAAGCAATACTTCAAAATTAACATTTCTGCAGTTATTCCAAGATTTAAAGAAAATAGCAAAACACAGTAATCTGCTCCATATTCCCAATGGCCATTTCACTTCTCTGGTGCATTTGTTTCTACTGCTGGTACTTAAAGAAACAACTGCTCTCAAATAGCTACTACCTTCTGATATATGCACTGCAGAAGGGAGAGAACACTGTTAGGAATGAGGTTAATTTTTTCTTTTATTTCAGCTGCAGCAAGCCAGCCTCTACTGCCCAGTTGCCTCTCACATGGTTAGCAGAATAAGTTCACTTATAAAAACCTGTATAAACGATTTCACACTGATCACTCTACTGGTACAAGAGGTTTGAGTACAGACATCCAAATATGCAGTCCAGTGGCTAATGACAGTCTACCAGGACGATTCATCTTGCCTGCAGCTAATGCTTCTTCCCAAAGCTCTTTGCAAATGGCTACAAGAACTATCCTGTATACTGGTGCACAACTGCAACCTTACACACCATAAAGCAGAGCTCCCCAGGATGGCAGTCACGAGAAAGCTGCCACTGATGCAGTAATTCATCTGGACTTATCCCTCAAAGTCAAGGGTCGGCTGCATCTGCTGTTTCCACGAGCAACCAGAGTCCAGAGGGGCAGCTTATCAGTGGACAGCAATATATTTATGCACAGGCACAATATAGAGCACAGGCGGGAGGCTTGAAGGCTGCAAAAGCATCGTGCCTCTCTGTCTGTACAAGGCTAAGCAAATCTAGCTAGACATGTGAGAGTGGAGGAGACCCTGGCATGGCGCTTTCACCATCACCAGTGTCACTTATGTGGCCAAACCTGCTGAAAACATTAGGAAGCACTGTGCTAGAAGCAACTTACTGAGATTGCTGGAAAGATAGATATCTTGTCATTTCCATCACCAACGTCATTTTAAAAACATCTCTCATCCCAAAGGGTCCCAAATAATTTCCAAGCTATATGCGTTACAATCACTGCAGCCACCACTAAGCTATAGCCTGGGGGCAGGAAGAAAACCACAGCATGCAAAACACAACTCTGGGGGAGGGAAAGCGATGGCCAGAAACTCTGTGGTAAACCTAAGTTTCATGCTCTTTGGAAACCAAAGTCCAAAGTACCCTCTTTGAAGATCTCTGCCAAAAGACTTGCACACAGTAAGCACAGAAATCAATCTACCTCCTTTAACAGGATAAAAAGGATAAAGCTGACACAGCCAGAATCTAAACCTGGCTGTGTCCCCAGTGGATGCTGGACATCTACAGTCCCATGTTACAGCTGGGCAGTCACCAACATGTTATTGTTTTGGTAAGAGGATGGACGGGATGTTAAGACAAACGTGGCTATTATGTCTGCAAAGTACTTTTGAGAATGGTGGGACTGAAAACTCCATAACTATCTGGAGACTTGCTGTTCCAGATCCTGTATGTATAAAAGTCAGTGACATAGCCTCCTCACTGTGTAGTGAACAGCAATTCATGAACAGCATTGGCATTACTGTAACACCACAGGCTCCATTACAGCCTCCATGGAACTGTAAGCATATTAATGAGATTCAGTTTAAGTTGTTTTTCCATTCAAGTACTTACATAACAAAAATTACACACATCACTGTCTGTTACAGACTGAAAAAGCAAGGAATGGTAGATTATGTCAGCTTGAGCAATTTAAATCACTCCACAGATGTTCATTTAAAAAAAAACCCAAATAAAGTAAGAATGAATACTCGTTTTTTTCCATTATTAACTATACTTACTTGTATGGAGTTTAAGATACTGCATTCTCACCAGACATCTCATATCAGTACTGCCATATAATAGCGGGGAAATATGATCCAAAACTTACCTGGTGACTGTGGGGAAAGTTCTTCAAATGCATAAGAAAATGCATTTCAATTAAAAATGTAACTCTACAATTAATTTTGCTGCTTTAGTAAGTGTTTTGAAATAGTTAATCCTAAGGCAGTGGGATTAAACAAGGACAAAGCATCAATTTTCACCTCCCCACACTTCCACAGCGCAATTCATAAAAATGCTCTGCTTTGTACAGACTTCTGCAAATTCACATATTTGATAGGTAAGGCAAACTTTTCCATTAATGCTCTCTGGCTTTTTATTTGGCCAAAACTGTATCCAAAACCAGCAAACAAATCACAATGCAGCTGAAAACAATTTTATAAGCTGAGCTTTATGAATACTGTGTTTTTGGGGTTGGATAAAATCTGCCTGCTACAGTGGGAAGCTTCAAGGAGGACTGGACCATGCTGTGAAACAAAGACTGCAGGGTTATGATCCAGACTAAATACTTCCATTAGTCCCTTTCACACTCCAAACAAAGAACACCGTCCCTCACTCTCACACAGTTCCTTCTATGTTTTGAGTTTAATCATGTCCACCTTAAACCCGATTACCATGAGGATTTGAGCCTGCTTACCTCCAATTCTTTATCACTCAGAGAACCCACGCTGCACAAGCTCTGGTTGGAAGACTCACTATTTAATGGACCCTAGTGAAAAACAAGCAAAGACTGTTAGAAACAACTTCCATACAAGGCAGATACGTCCTATCAAACATTGCATCTCTGGGCTAACTACGCTGCTCTAAGTCACATGGACAACAACAGCCCCATTTTTTAGTGATGGGGCACTAAAAAAAACTTCAAAAGTAGATTGGAGCAAGGTGGACTGCCAGTTGGACAATCTTTTCTCAGTATACTGACCCAGCCTTTGCAATATTTCTGTATCAATTTATATCCTAACTGTTCTATTTAACCACATCCACGAAACAGCCAAGGCCGTATTCACAAAGTCTAAGACAACTGGCTTGAGAAACAAAACTTCTGATTTGTTGAGTGGCAGTAGTTCCAAGCTCAGCTTTTCAGGCAAGCATCTGCTTGACCCTGGACTAAGAATTCAGAGACATCTTCCACCTGGCAAGGCAGCTATTACTGTTATCAGATGCTGCCAGTACCACTGATTCTACTTTAAATGTGTCAATTTTTATGTTTTTTTTTAACACTAAGAGAAACAACAAGTGAAAGTTGTGTTAACAACTGGCACCCATCAAACAACCTTTCCCACCAGGCTATTTCATAGACCCATGCCTGACCTGCCAACAGAGCAATTGTTCCTACCAGGCTAAAGCACAAATTCAGGAGGCTGGAATAGATTTACCAAAATAGTATCTAGGTACCTACAAGTGTCCGCATTTTTGCGGGCTCTGCTGGATACACATCTGCATTCTTTACATATCCAAGAATTTCTGAAATTTTTTTTCTAAAATCTATATCAAAACTGGTTTTAAAAGGAAAGAAAAGCGAATTATGCAAAGTCATTGTGTTTTAGCCTAGTGCTCTGACACAAAAGTATCCTCCCACAGATCTAACTTAAGAAATCTAGACGAACGTGACAAAGATATAAAAACAAGATTCACAATTCCTGATGTAATACATTAACAGGAAGAATGACATGACAAAGCCACCTCTCCATTAATAACTTGTGAGCATCTTTTCCTGAAGATTCATTCCATTTTAGCACTCTTATTTTTGCAGTAACCACTTCCCACCAATCAATCTTTCCTCAAGGCAAGGCCACTTCTCATTATATACTTGAGCAGAAGACTTATGGGAAGGGTGGGGGAAAAGCCTTAACACTACAGAGAAATCCCACAGTAGATTATTTTTTAGGGTAGCAGTTCTCCCTTCCTCATTTCTAAGACAAACATCACCATCAAATTCAACTTATGACACAACCTAGCCATTACTAACCCCAATTTCCAAGCAGGCATCCACAGAAAGTAAAAGTTCTGTTTACCTTCTGTATTACACTGTGAATGTTAACTATCAAATTTGTTTCTTCTAAAAGGACATGCTTAGTTGCTTCAAAAAACCAGAAACAGAACACTTGAACAGCTCAAGATGCTACACACTTAGGATTCCCTTTTAAAAGCCAATTGCTTTAAGAAAAATTGCAGATGATAGTCTTTGAGCCATACCATTCATTACTCCAACTCATCACACAAATAGCTCAAGACCAGAAAGATATTTTACCTCATCTCTTCAGCAATACAAAAGCTTAAAATTTAGTTGCCTTTTAAACAAAGGAGCAAGCTCCCCGCCACCCAAGGCGATAGGTCACAAATCTTATAGGTACGGCTCTTGGTTATACAATGGATTTATTCCTTGGCCAACAGGACTTAACAGAAGTGCCAACTCTAACCTTAGCTACAGCCACATGAAGGCCTCCATTAAAAAAAAAGTAGTATCTTACAGCAACAGAAAGTTAATCTTTTCACCCATGTAAAAAGCTTGTTTATAAACTGCACAAATGCTGTCCTCTAAAATCCTTCACTTCCTCTCCTGAACTCAAACCCCAGTAGCAAGACATCAATCTTCTGTGCAAGCACAAAACCTTTATTTGGTGCAGGAGCAGCTCAACAAATTAGCATTTGCTGATCTCAGATGGACAGGCTGAGGTTCTGACATGATGAAGATGAAAGTGAAAGCTGTTTCCACATTTGCTTAAATCTCACTGCCTCCATTTTGCACATGGAAAGCAAATGACAGGAACAGCTGCTCCCAAAATGCCACATTCGAGCTTTTCAGGAACACTGTGGTTGAAAGGGTATGTTAGTGGCTTACGAAGGGCCAGTGTTTCAGCAGTGACCTGTATTCCAGGGTCAGTTGGAGAAATAAACTGATGAGGCTGTCTACAGTTAGAAAAGATCTTAAGATTTTTTCAGAAATACAAGTTTACCCTCTCCAGTACAAAAAATCCACTCAGCTTGCAGCCAAATGTAATGTTCTGGAAGGCAAGCAGCTGGAAAAACGCCTAATACAAAATCCACAATGTTTTTCTTACTTCCAGTTCCACAACTACCTGTACTGACTATTCTGTGTGGGAAATTTACAGCTCTAGCAGTTGGAATCAAACCCATTTTTTGCATCAACAAGAGCAATTTAGTTCTGATCACAGATTCTTGAAGAGCAAAAAACCCTGTTTCCTTTTACTTCAAAACTTCCTCTAGAAACTACACCGACAAAATTGTAAAATTGAACTCAATACAGTAGTAGAAAGGGTCAAAAGGAACTAACTACTTAGTTATGGAACCAGAGAAGAACAGCTTGTCAGATGTCTGTAAGTATCCACCCAGTTCACTGTCATGTGTATTGGTGTTGTGAACAAAGCAGAATTAACTCTTTGTAGGCAAGTTTTGACTCATTTCCACTGCATCAGCTTTCCCCTGCCTTGATGATCTTCTGGAGGGCCTTCCACTGACACTTCCCTTACACTAAAGTATTAGCCTATCTTACAGGCAAGCAGCTGAAGCATCTTGTTCATGTCAAAGTTGGCAAAAAAAGGTCTTGTTTTGAGGTATTTCGACTATGGAAACACAAATCGTTCATTAGAACATGCTGTACCAGGAGCAATAAATATAAAATACCTAGGACACTTAACGAACATGGCTTAGTCCTTAGCTGCAGCTCTTCTCACACACTATGCGAGAGAAAGAAGCAGCAAGCTTTCCTGATCATCCAGTTAGATATCTAGTTTCACAAATAACCTCATGTCATCAACTGCTTATAGTAACAGGTTTAGACGATGGATGTAAGAAACCATACATCTGAGCATCTCCCCCTCAACTAACAGTCAGTGAGTGTGTGTATAAAAAAAAACCTTCAAATTTATGTTTTATCATTCCTGACTGTTTATATTTAACTGCCACAACTGACATTGGATAACTGTTCAGTACTTAATTTAGCATGCCATTATAAGTGGTCATGACACAAAAGGAATTACAGGAACAAACCTGAATTTTGGAAAAAAAAACAAGTAAGCAATGGCAATGAATACTAACATCAGAATATTGCTGGGGAAGTAGCAGTAGGGAATAATAAACACACAACAGTTTACACAGGAAAGGCTTATAAATTTTGTTCCTGAAGAAGTCATCTGCACTGGCATCTGGCTTTCCTAGCACAGACTACTGAGGGATAATACTGCACCTCTCTGATATCACTTACAGCCCACTCATCCACTGTACCCTGTCAAGAGAATCGGTGATGGGGCTCAGCAAAAATTCAAACTACGTAGTTCACCTGAAATAAGCTAATAGTTTCTATAGTGTTTACCCAAGTGACAAGCAAAAGAACAGCACACACTTCCTCCTCCACAAGGAATTTTTTTCTGAGATAAGCTGGCATGCTCTTTTCCCTTGTGATTCACCTATCAACTGCTGCTTCTAGGTCCGTGACCTACCTATGCACAACAAAACCTCCATGTTGAGAAGTGGATGCAACAGTAGCAAGCGCTTTCAAGACTCCTACTCAAAGGCAAGAATTTAAAATCTGTCCAGCTCACAAGAGCTGGTTAGTCATTTCTCCCTTTGCAAGAGCCCTGGAAAGGCCACAAATGAGGCACAATGGCTGACGTTTCAATAGAAACAAGTTAGCCTGATAATAGCTCCCATTGGATCTTCCATAACAGTCTGACTCAGATCACCCTTACCTATCTCCTCTTCAAGTCTATCTACTGCCTTGCACGACTTGTGCTTTTCCCCAGCCTCTCCAAGCTCCCAGAAATGATCCCTCATGGCTGTCCGTAACTCTTATGTCAGGCAGTCTCCATTTTGTGCTCTCCAACTCCTCGTATTGAAGGACAGCTCTAGGAATTCAAGCTGCCTAGCCAGTCGCCAATGTGGACTTACAGCAACATGCATTGCAAAATTCTGTCAAAAATGTGAAATGGCTGAATGGTTTTCCAGTTACTCTAGTCCAGTGCTACTGTATAAGACAGGTTTAATTAACATATTCTTACCTTATTTCAAGCATCACATAAGTATGAGAATTACAGCCTGCTTATTAATTGGGCTTTTACAAAATCTCAGTATTACAGCCAATAATGAAATCCCCAAATCACCTAGGTGATCTTTTTGCCACGAGAAGTTAATCTACTATCAGATGTTCCCAGGTAACCTCCAATATATCAGATGGATAAGCAGATTTGCAACAGGATTTGCTTGGCTTCCATTACACCTCGAGAGTTCTCTCAGGTTGAAAAAATAGTAGTTTTATTATACTGACAGCAATCTAGACAGAAGGGTCACGCAATTCACCCTAACCCTTGGTTCAGGGGCAGAAATAGAACTGAGATCTGACAACTATTTCTGGGCTCTTGTAGCCAGACAACACATTTGAAATAAGTAATGTTGCACATGGAAGCATCCAAATAATTTTCAAGTATCTGGCATAAAGTCCTGGCACATTCTGTGGTAGCTGATAATACGAGTTTTGAAACTTAGAACTGAACTTCACTAGTTCTTCTGGTGGCGTGCGACACCTGTTAAGGACCACCACTAAGCAGTACCACTTCCCTCCAGAGAAGACATGATTACTCTCAACCATGAATTCTCAACTTGGTGACTTTGCTGCTAAAAATGTGGCTAAGTAGACCACACCACTGGTAGTTACTGAACTGATCAAGACTACTAGAGTGACAGAGAAAGGGTAAAGACCAAAATAATACAAGTAAATGCTGTTCTTATTTATGAGCAATTCTCTTTTTGGTAGCAGATGTTCTGCAGCATAAGTGACACTTTCCAGGTTATTTTCATTTCCCTCTTTACACTACCTCAAAGAGGGAGGAAAGAGAGCACTAGCTACCACCAAGATGAATACTACTTCAACTCTAGCACAGTCATCTGGATCTACAAGATTCCGACAGCAGGACAGAGAAGGTTACTCTCTCTAGAAATACTTCAGCCTTTTTAGTTTAGCTGTAATAAAGTGGCACACACAACTTAGTTTGAAGATCTTTGAAAGACCAAACTTGTAGAAGATACATGTGTTTGGTGATGATCCACCCTGGTCAAGCCTGAGGCAATTCATGTGTAAACACAGATTCAACCACCAGTTACCTACTCCAATTCTCATCCAGTAAAAGCCTGTGGAAATGACACAAATCCTTTGGAGTTAACCTGCCTTATATCTTAGAGCCAGCACCCAGAGAGAGGGAAGGGAGGCAGAAGATGAGAACAGACTAAATTAAACAATGTTATCTAGAGAAACAAACTACATTTTGTTTTCTGCACCTACTGACCGAAGGAAGATGTCCGAGATGACTAGTTAGAATAATGCCTCAAATAACTACACTTACATTTCCCCTAGTAACATAAACAGGAGCTAAATAAGCAGAAATACTGGTAGATGTCAGAGAGGTGTCAGCTGTTAATTCAAGGACTTGCTTTGCGAATTTGGGGAAGAATGGCACTTTACCATAAGGCAAGAATGGACATCTAAAACATCATTGGCTTTTTGAAGCTATCTAGTGACCTGGATGAACCACACAAGTATAACAGTTGCTTAGAAACATTTCTTGCTCATAGATTTGATTCCATGCATTAACTCCAAGCTTCTAGAGAAATACATTCTCCAGCTACTGAGATAATTCATCACAGACTTGCAACAGAATTTTGAGGGAGTGCAAATGACCTCGGTCATTGGGTTGTGCCTTCAGCTACCACAGGAGGTGACAGCACACAGCTATTTCCAAAACAGTTTAGGATTTCTGTCCTCTACTACTGTTACTGGAAAGCTGTTCCAGAATCCCATGACTCTGATGGCTAGAAGTTTTTTCTAGTTCCAAGCCTAAAAATTTATTCTAGATCAGCATAATCTTAGTTATTCTCAGAAACATTTATAGTTGTTCTTTACTTGCAAACATGCAGGGACAGTAAGCTTTAAAGCTGCAGTTGTACTGAGGATGTAAACTAGTTAAGTTAGTTTTGCACAGGTCCAAAATATAGCCTGTATTTTTAAACATTAAAGAAACCTAACCAAACACACTAAGTGATACACCCAGTCAGTGGAAGGCAGGAAGCTCAGTTACAACTGCCTGCTGCCTTCACCCAATAGGAGAGCATCTAAGATGACATTTCTTCCTTTTATGCAATAAACAGCAATAGAATACCTTCTATCCCAGGAGGATGTGCCAGTCCCGGTCCCACTAGATGGCACTAACTTACTCTACGTAGCTTTCCTTAAACATTTAATTGGAGAGAGCTAAAAATCTTAGTTGAATCATACAAATTGAATCACAGCTTTCCCAATATATTCCCTTTAAGACAATGACCTACCAATGCCAGTGCGGAGCATGACGGACGGAGACTTGGGGGGGTAGGGAGGGAATTTGAAGCACCAACCTGGGAGGGAATGTAGCATCTGAGATTAATATTGCAACCAAGATTTGCTGCAACATAGTAGAGTCATGCTAATTCATTTCAATGGTTGGCTGATCTATTGCAAATTAGCAAGTATGCAAGTAAATAAATATATATTGTTTGAAATAAGTGTAACGCACTTTAACAGTTTACTGACTAATACAAAGGACAACACTATACTGCACAACAACAGGTAAAAGTAAAACTCAGTAACAGAAGAGCGTTGCTCAAATATAAGCCTCCAAGAAATGAGGCTTTTTTTTACTTGGATATGCTTTAGAAACAAAAATGAGTTTTCAATATTCACCCTACGGAGAAAGGGCATGTACTTTTTGCTCCAAACATATTGAAAATATAATTAAGACTTTCTTTCCAGTATCTTTTAAAGGTTATTCCTTTAAAAGGAACAGTTCCTAACATTTTTTTGTGAGCATTGAGTGTGTTGGTACTGTTTTAAAGCAACGATATCATCTACGCTTCTAAGTTGTAGCTATTCTATAAAGTTGTGGCGCAGCTACAGATGTTGAAATTACATATGTGGGGGAAGAGGCAAGAAACAGATGAAAAAGTACATAAAAAGTTGTAATATTGTATAAAACAAGTCTTTCAAGATCGTAAATACATTATGTAATCATAAGCTAATAAAAGCCTTATGATTAAAAAAAAAGTCTTAAGAACAGGGGAAAAGATCAAAAAAGGTAGCCCTTAACAACTTCTAGTGTCGATCTTCCTTTCTATGCTACCTTACAGCTGGACATTTTACTTACACTCCCTTCCAAGACTTAACCTTGTTTGAGTCCTGACTGAAGTACAGATCAGAAAAAAAAGCATGAACTCAAACAAAACCCTTTTTCAAGTTCTGATTTGCTTTGAAATTTTCTAAGAAATACCGCATCTACAAAATTTCTTCCCTAAATAATTCTAAGAGGTTTCTGAAAATTATCTAGCAATGACATGTTGTTTTACCATCTACCTTGATATTGTCCAAAACTCAGTATCTTCCTCAAAAGTAAACTCCTTATCACTGACCTAGTTTAAGACAAGTTCTGCCACCATTTCATTGCTCAGAGAGACTATCAATTAACACTACCAGCAACATGTGGAGAACTAAGAGCTTAATGCTAGTATATCAACGAACCACACAATGTTATAATTTAAGTGCCATATTCAAGAAAGGCAGCTACTGCACAGTTATGAAGTTGTACGTGAGGACAAAGATGGGATTTTACTAGCAGGCTGTGGATCACAGATATAGGAGAGCTTACCTTCAAATACTTTTCGGAGTGTGTGTTCTATGTGACCAAGTACACAATTTAAGCACGCTGCACCCATAAAGAACTGAACAAATTCCTGAATGTATTAAGTCTGGTTACATGTTGTATCAAACACAGTAAACTTGAAACTGTATCTAACAAGTGGCCAAATCAGTGCTCAAATGCAGACTTGGAGAAAGGAGGAGACAGATGAGATTCCCACTTCCAAAGACAAAGCTGTCTTGGGTTTTTTGGGGGTGTACAAGCTGCCTTAAGATAGAGCAACTCCTAAGAACTTAATTAGTGCCCAAAATCTTCTGTATAGCAAAACATCTGCTCATAGAGATCCCATTTTCATTCCTCTTAAACATACTTCAAGCAAATTAGCAGTCAAACCACAACTGTTGATACAAAACTGCTAGCAAAGCAAAATTATCAAAGTAGAAATTAAAAAACCAAAGTGCAGTGCAGGATGGATAAGCAGTCATGTCCGTTACCAAAGGTACTTACACTCACCTTAGCAACCCCGACTCCAGTGAACCTGGCCTCCAGTAGTTCCTGCCTTCGTGGGTCCAGGCTATGCAATTCTTCCATCATTTCTGCTGCTATGGGAGAATAACACTCAGATTATGCAATGCAAGGAAAGGAGAGATATTTTAATATTCCTTGCCACTGACAAGACTCAAAAGTGCCCGTTCTGCAGCATAACCACGTAGAAAGCATTTTATTGCAAGATAAATGCAAGATTACCATGCAATAACAACATGACTTTGCCACCATATTACTGTATTTAAACCACAAGCCTGCTGGAGAGCTTCCTCTTCTATCTGTTGTACCAGCCATTTCAAGATCTCTAAATCCAAGAAACCAATTATGTCACATTCTCCCACTGGATGCTTTATTAAAAGGAAAACATGGGACCAGAGTGTTATGACTAAATGCTTCAGAGCTTTTCAGCGGTGCTGCATGACTAGGAGGGAAAAAAAGCAACATTCTTTACCCCATAATTTATTTTTGGCCAATTCTGGAAATACTACATCTCCCCAAACTCAAGATTTTGCTGCTTTGGTTCTTCCAAGCACAGAAAAGGATTATAAGAAGAAAATAATGCTCATTTAAACCTTTTACTCCTTAGAGTAAAGCTGCAAATACCTCTAGTGTAACAGCTGCTCCTATATAGTGGATGTACCTGGGGTACCTCCTGGCAATCTAACACAATGGATGCCATTATTTGAAGGGTTAAAAAAAAGAAACCAGCGTACTTGTGTAAACAGGTTAAAAATCAGGAAATATACAATTTGAATACTGAACTGTGAAAAAATGGGACAAATTTCTATGTTCATTATAACTGTGAATCACATCTTCCCAACCACACCAATCAAGTTCATTTCCAGAAATGTCTGTTCCAGTTTCATTTTCTGGACTAAGGTAGGAATAAAAAAATAGACACAGAAGATAAAGATTTGCTGTATAAAGAGCATATGCGATGAGGAAAGTTCTTGAAGGGCAGCAAGTGCCCTCTAGAATAGGCAGTATACAATTGTTCCTTTTACTAACTGTCCATTTTGTCCCTGCCATTTCCTCCAAACGCTGCAGATCTCAGTTACAGGGGGGCAAAGTGAATCCATCTAGGGGCACTTACAACTGCTCTCTGAAATCAGTAACAAGCCTCAAAAACTAATGGGATACTAAATGTAATTATTGGAGAACCCTATTTCCACTATTGGCTTTAAAACCCCAACAAAGCTATCAGCCCAGTTTTCAAAACAGGAAATCTGTGCACCGAGGAAAATGACAGACAAGCCATGAACGCAAAGATGTTAAAGTACTCCCAGGTCTCTCCCCCATTACGGGGCACAGGGTGACCATCCAGGAGGGAATCGCATCCCCAGGCCGGGATGCTGGTGTGGGGAAGGGACTGCCACAAGTTCCCGAGCCTTTCCCCCCACCGCAGGGCCGAGCTCCCTCCTGGGGCCTGGGGACTGCCCTGGATGCCCTCCTCCACATCCCTCCCAACAGGGGATGGCATTCCCTCCCTGTCCTCCCCGACTCCTTTGCGGGGTGATTTTCAGCACCTCTCTCCCATCCTCCCTCCCCACTCGGGAAAGAGGCACGCGTTTGAAAATAAGCCGGTGAGTGAGCAGCCTTGCCCCGCTGCCAGCTGCTGCACCGCCTCGGCCTGCCTCCTCCTCCCCGGCACCCTCGGCAGCACTGCCTCAACTCCCAGGCCGGGGATTCACAGGCCGTGCCCACCTCTTCACCTCCCCCGGCGGCCCGGGCCCCCGCGCTCCCCCGGGCCGGGCTGACAACCCCCTCCTCCCCGCTCTGCTCTTACCCCCCGCCCGCCAGGCCGGGCCGCGGTGCGAACCCGCGGGGCCTGCGCTACACCGTGCACCGGCGAGGCGGGCACCCGCGGCCCAGGCCTCGCTCCCGCCGCCTCGGGGCACAGGCCTCGGGCCGTTCCGC